>SDWI01001182.1:114097-138486 GCA_009193005.1 Lamellibrachia luymesi
CACACACACACACACACACACACACACACACACACACACAACTACCTACTTGATTGGGGCTGCAACGATAAATTTCGACTGGACCCAAAATTGGTCCAGCGGACCATTTTTGGCATTACATTATCCAGCTTATAGTAATCCCCACATGCCATAATAACGTTATCATGTAGTGACGCAACATGAACCACCAGGACAAGCCATCTAACGGTATATTTCCAATAAGCCATTATGGACGAAACAGGATTGCAAGTTGAGTTGAGGTTGACATGATAGATTTAGTCCGGATAAACATTCGGTCCACGGACCAGTTTTGGCAACCACAATTGGTTCCCTTGAAGAAAACTAATCCACAGTTTATCGCGTTTAACATTTTCTGTGCGCTAAGCAGTTATATAAACACTACATATCGTAATATTGTATATATCAGTTAATTTGAATAACTGTGCACTTATGTCTAGTACTTGATCTGTTTCAGATTTACTGCTCTGAAAAAGGTCCTTCTGAATTTGAAGTTAAGGGACTACCTTTGGCAGCCAAAAGTGGTCTGGAGATTAGTTGTATTCAAGGAGGAACAGTTGTAGTTGCCAAAGTCAGTCTAGGCTAATCGATTTTGGCTCCCACAATCAGTCCTGGGATTTGAAGTCTATGGATTGGTCATGGCAACCAAAATTGGTCTGGGGGACTTGTTTTATCCAAAGTGGTACAGTTTTGGCTGCCAAGTTCGGTCCGAGCGGATATCGTCTGGCGTACCGTGTCAGCCCGTGCAAATTATTTGCTAAAAGTGATTTGTATTGTATAAATGTAATATATATGGTATAAATTAACATAAAAACGTGTAGCAAATTTACTTTTCCTTTTTAAAGTGTTTATGGGGTCTCAACAATACCTACCCCCAAAGTGGCTGTATTATCGCACAAAAATGGCCGTATCAACAATAATAAAACATGGAAAAAAGTATTAATTAAACAAATTCTGAAAAATAACAGCAGCATGTCCATACTAAGAACACACCTACATAAGAAATATTTAGTATATATATACAATAGCTTTGAATTTATTTAAATAAACGTAAAATGATACCCTGATATCTGCTTACATGAAACTATAGCCTGATATACCTTTACTTTGCTTGGTGACAAAGGTTTGACCATTTTTTTATGATAGCCTGTTCCTTGTTGGCCATAGCCTGGGTGGCAATGCAAAAAAATCCAGGTTGGCATAAGTTAGCAGCAACAGCTTCTTTAACACTAGGGTGCAAGACGTTTTCGCTTTATGTGTGTACCTCAGTGTAATGCGGTATACGAATTTGCACTATCTGAAATTCAGTTCAGTTATTTTTGTTCCGGAAACGTAGGCGTATTTGCATTCCAAAACAAAAAACAGCAGCAACTTATGTTCACTGGTTGCAGAGCTGTATCACGTCTTTATTCCCTGTAATGTCGCGAGTGCCTATTTTGTTGTCCAAAACGTATTACGATATTGTTTTAATAATTGTTCCAACTTAAAATGTTTTTGCTACTGTGACATCCATTGGCATTACTCCTGATCATCTTGGTAAATTTTACATCTTTCTAAGGGCGCAGGTATTGATTTCCTGGCCAAACAATTTCCCCTCCTTGTAAAGTCGCGAGTGCCTTTTTGGTAAAAAAATACCTTATCCAAATGAAATAGTTTGTTTGCCATTTTTTACATTCTGACAACATAGGCACTCGCCACCTTACGGGGTGGGGTTGATATTTCAGAAATGTCAAAGATATTCAAGAAATTGACTAAATATTTGGTGTATAGGTTGGATCTTGATAGTAACATGTCTCTGATTTGCTTCATAACTGTTAAATACTCGCTTTCTATGATTTTGTCGATTTTGCCATTTCGGGTGAAAATACAGGCACTTGGGGTAGGTATGTTTGATACCCCATACAAAAAAGGAGAACAGTAATATTTCCACCCAAGTTTTTATGTTTACTAAAATCCTATACATAACATTCCTGCAAAACAACCACCTCTGGAAAGCGATTTGCACGGGACTCTATTTTTGGTACACGGTACACCAGAGTAAAACATTTTGGTTGCCATATTCAGTCCGGGGGATCGATTTTGGTGGAGTCCAAATTTACGTGACAGGACAACGGAACCTGCCCCCAACCTTCAATCAAAAGCATTTTTAACTGGAAACGTGCTCCTGTGAACGTCGTCGTCGACATCAATGGCTGCTCCATCACACCAAAACTTTGCATCCGTGATATTGGTGTTGCTACGCAGATAAGTCGCACTTGCCAGATGGCATAATGTCAGCTCCGCAGCATCGCCATGATTAGACAACCTATTTCCACTATTGCATATAACACGATCTTACATGCTCGAATGCTGTCACGCATAGATTATGAGAATGCGGTAATATACGCAGTCCCTGATTCATATCTGCGGAAACTGCAGATGGTGCAGAATTCAGCAGTGCATCTCATCATTAGAATCCGCAAACGAGAACACATCACTCTAGTTTTGTTCGCTCTTCATTGGCTACCTATTCGTCAACGTCTTGAATTCAAGCTTCTCCTACTAGTTTAACTCGCTGTACGCCATCTCGCCCCTGTGTATATGTCAGTATTAATAACTCCTTACACGCCGGCCAGATGACTGAGATCCGCTAACCGGATCTTGTTAACTGTTTCCCGATACAATCTTGCACACTATGGACGCCGCTCCTTCTCTGTGGCTAGGCTGACTTTGTAGAACGCCCTGCCTACTGCAGTGAGAGACGCGAACACAGTTGCTATGTTTAAGACATTGTTAATGACACGTCTGTTTCGTGCAGGAATGTTGTTTTAATAACAAGGGACCTTTATTTTTTTTACTTATTAACTGATCTTAGCTCATCTTTATTAATTTTTACTTATTTAATTGGTTTTAACTTATCTTAAAACTACTTCCTCAATTGATTTAGCCTGTTGTAAATCCGGTTCATTGGTGTCCAAATATGTTGTGTGTGAATAGTTTATGTAACAACCGCAGTCTATTTAATAAAATAAGCCAATTTTATTTTTAAATCATCGAAAAAAATTATTTAAATCGTTAGATCTAGTAAGGATCAAACTAGTGGATATCCGAAATGGTAAACATTGTGTGGATCAATGCAGATCATGGACGTGACTGCCATCCTCTCACCGTTCACGTTACAAAATAAAAACATTTCACCAAGGAACAAAATAGTGATTTTCAGCATTTCGTTGTTCACTTCAGTTAATGCTTGAACAAGCATTAACTAATTTCATAGTTTTGTGACGATTTCACACAAAACACTACATACAAAAGTTGCACAAATAAGCTAGCATTTTGCAATGGATACTAGGTAGGTTTGTTTTTTTGCAAAATTAATTTGAAATGAGACTAGCAAAAAATCGAATTGAATAAGCACCTTTAATTTATTTCAATTTATTTTGACTTATCTTACACATTTTACCTTGTTAGCGCCTTTGAGCAGGTTTTTGCCCGGTTGTACGTCGCGTTATCTATGCCTAATTAATTTTTTATCTATTCATTTAGTATTATTAAAAAACCTGATTTTGTCTTTGAATGTTATACAGCAATTCATGTATATAAGCTTTGTACATAAATCATATTGTTCTAAATTGTACCAAGACTGTCCAAAATTCCCTCCCCCGTGGTTGTCGCTTATATGAACAAATTACTGCCTGAAAATAAAATGTACACATGAAATAGTATGACAGTAATATATCAGTAATCAGGCTATTATAGTTTTTAAATTTAAGTTGGAGTTAACGTAATATATACCGTGCAATCCATACATAACATAATATTGGTTCAGTAATATTCAATCATAGCTACTGCCCAACAGGCTAGCAGAATGTAAATTATGCAACGTTAACGTTATATAAAATGTATTACATATAACTGAGCACGTGTATATTTGACACATGGTGACCATGTGCCTGTGGGATAACGCACAGGGGCCGTCTTGCCTCACATGCACGGGGCCCGTCTTGCCCTACATGCACGCGGGCCGTCTTGTCCCACATGCACGGGGCCGTCTTGCCCCACATTCATGGGGATCGTCTTGTCCCACATGCACTACGTGTGTCTTAACAAGATGTATACAAAACACAAAATACTATTGCTCAGTTTTTATTGCTTGACGGTTCAACTGAATAATAATATTATCATGTCCCCAATTAACGCCATGATTCATATCGTTGTGAGTTGCACCATTTTTACTGCTGGTGAAATATTAGAGCAGTGCATATTATAGCGCATAAAAAAATTATTTAATTAAGTCTGTCTCGTGTTGCTGAGATTTCGGGGTGGGTATCCAATAGATGTTAGCACCATTTTGGTTCAGATTTGGGGACGTTCAGAGTTTTATATTTTGCGTACGTGATGGGGGGGGGCATTTCCCCAGGTTACCCTACTACTTCTGGTCAATCATTCGAACGATATGGATATCGTCAGATGGCGATTAATAACTGCGGCTGGTGAATCCCCAGCAGTCAAGAAACTCAATACGATTGACCACACGAAACAACAACAATATGAATATGAGCGTCAAAAACATCATTCCAGCCATTATATATTTGATAAAAACAGGCATTTTTATTCCGGGGCGGAATGTCGATGCTACATTTTGATCGGTAGCCATTTGTAATGACGCCGCCTGGTGACGGACCGATCATGATTCATGCAAGACACCAACAGAAAGCACATTGCTTGATTTAAAGTTGGATTGTTTGGGTGTAATCTCAGTAAAAAAAATTAAAACACTCGTACGATGTTGAAATACGATATATGAAATGAACTTAGCCTGTTAAAAATGGCATTAATAGCTGCTATTCAATTGTATTACTTATGGTATTGTAGCACTGTAATTAAATCTGCCTTGATCTTGATTATATAAAGTGTATTTTTTTAATTTTGTAATAGTTACACGAATGTTTTTTAAAAAGTAAAACAATCTATATTGTATTTGTCTCGATTATTACACAGTATTTCTACTACAATCTGTGAAACGTTATTTATCTTAAACTTCTACTCGAACTACTCAATTCAAAACAATCATCGTCCTTGTGTATCTAGAGTTACATAAACAAACTAAGAGTTGAGAATGCAGCCCTAATTTACAGCCAACAACGTACACGAGACTAATATTACGGAAATATGTGCTTATATATAAGTTTGTCACTCAGCTACAGTAAATATGTGGACCACCAACTTATGGCAAGGACCACCAACTTTACATAGTTGGTGGTCCTGCTGTCCACCAGTTATTTAGCCCCAATGTCATACATTGCTGACAGGTACAACTTTCTAAAGCAACTTGATTCATATTGCATCATATCACAACACATTACAATACAAATGTTGGATTACCTTGGTGTCATTCAGCAGCTTTCCGAGTCGTTCTCTCGTGAGAAACTTGCAAATGTCAACTTCTCTTTTCGATTTGTGTTTCGCAACGTCGTGAATGTTTAACACCAGAAGCTGGTGGAACTGTTGATTAAGCAACAACAACATTAACATGATCACACACATTAGTATTAAGGATTTGCTTGATATCGAAATGCCGGTTGTAAAACGCAATTGCTACGCCGGTACGATTCTACTCCTATGTGTATGACAAGATGTTCAGTCGTTTAATGACAATGCTGAGATACAATCATAGTGCAGTAGCGTGAACAACGATATTCCAGGGATAACTTCGTGTTGAAATGTTACTGTTACATTTTGTTACAATTTACTCAAAAGTAGACGTTACAACAAATTACAATCGGAAACAATTGCCTAGGCTGAGTTGAAAGGTCACGATATGCACAGTAATAATATAAATAGAACTGAAAAACAATGTTGTATTTCAATTAGTAATCCTCGCGTGGCCTTTATAATTGTTCTCCGTTGTACCGTTGTAGCTTTCATCTTCTCTGTGTCAATGCCTTCACGTTTGTCTACAACAAAACAATTATTATTATGAGAACACAAAAATAATTCAACTACAACTACGAATATTGCTGACACAAATATTAAATTATAATTTGAATATACATCTGACAGTACTCTGGCATATATATGTATATGTATATATATANTATATATCATTATCCTCACATACATTAGGGTAGCAGTACCATTTCTGTGATTATATCCATAATTACAATAGTTGTGTGTTTGTATGTGCGCGTGTTACATTTTATATCTGTATTCGAAGACCTTTGACACTTTTTAATTATATCATTCAAATAGGCAATAATTGAATGATGAGAAAGAGAAACCTACAACATACGGTGACAATTGGAAAGATTGAGGGGACAGAAGTCGGCAAAGTTTAAAGAGGGTCTAGCAACCTGGCTAGGAATGAGCACAACGAAACTATTACGAGACACCTATGATCGTGGGAAATGGAGGGTCTTGATCGCCTACGCCTGCAACAGATATGGTCCCTGATGATGATGCAATAACTATTACCTTGGAGCAGTGGTGCTGATAAACCAGTGTTTTTCTTCATGCTGACCACTCTCACCTGCACATGACCAAAGATTCATTGTTGTCATCACCAATATTTCAAGGAGATGAATTAATGAAAAACTGTCCCTTATGTTACAAATCGTGAGTATATGTATATGTCATATGCACAAACACAAAGCACTCCAACATAATTTTTGTGACGGTTCATTCGATAAATTGACATAAATATTTTAATGCTAATTTAATAGTCTCTAAGCGTTAGTTAGTTAGTGTTGTTGCATATATACAGGGCCGTGTGCTACTCCTTGGAGGGTTTCTTGAACGGGTATGCGCTCTTCCCTGAATAGTTAAGCTACTATATCCAAGGGGAACCTCTGCATTGACGGACTTGGCTCTAGATAATATTCAATTGATGTTCATATATGTGACCGTTAGGTAGTCATTTAGCCAGCATAAGAGGTTTTCCCTGCACTATTTTTATTAGTAAGCAAAACGTACATAAAAGTACTTGTTTATAATAAAGATAACTGAAATTTGATACGTACATGCAGTCAGGAAAATAGCTGATCATGTGTATAGGATGTCAGATTACTAAAATGTCCAGATGTGTAACATTATTAAACGCATTGACAAAACTCGGCATACTGATTACATTCTAAATCGTACAAATCCTTAAAATATTTACCAAATTCATGTTTGTGCCAGCTCCTCTGAAAAGTAAACATATTGGTAAATTCGCAAGAACATATATTTTGTACTGTTTGAACAGTTTGAATTGTAGTAAATTGACTATTCCTTCAGAAGTTCGTAAGCTTAGCTATCTTGGATCATTTAACACCTTCGGATGGCCGATGCAATGATGAGACCAAGACTAACAAAGGTATACCACTTGAAGTGAGGAAACATGTCCTGCAATGCTACGTAGAACCCACACTGTTTTATGGGTGTAAATCACGATCAATGACTAAACAATCAAAAATGGCCACATAAGCTACGGAAATGTAGTTCTTGAGAAGAATGCTCAGAGTATCATGGACAGAAAAGAAAAGTAATTAGGCCTTCTTAGGAAAGCAACCACCAAAAGATCAGTTATAAGTGTAATGTTGCGTGGGGGTTACCTGTGAATATGTTTTTTATTGTTCTGCGAAGCTACGAATTCAAGTAATTTCATGTGCTCCTTTTATATAGAGTGTAATTGCAAACACTAAATTAACTCATTTTATTTTACAAATAAACCACAATTAGAATACTGACAACATGAAGATAAAGTAAAGACTCTAGAATACGCACATGCACGCGCTAATATGCACACGCGCGAATACACATACGCGAACACACACGCACGCACCCACACACCCTAAATAATAGGCTGTCTAATGGAAAATACTGTTATTTGTTGGGCACAAGCATGGAATGTAGTCCATGTATGTAATGCTACATATCATCTGGCTGAACCATACTTCCCACATTCGGACGAATTCCCCCTGTGTTGGCCTACATGACAGCGACCACATAATGGACACGAGTAACCATAAATTAGGCTGTATGCCAGGGCGGGAATACTTTCGAAAAACTACACAAAGACAGCAAATACCCTGCCTAATTATAAGCGTCTGTGAATTCCTTTTTACTATTCAAACGTACATCAATTTATCCTTGACGATCTTCTGTTCGATGTCATTTACCACCACAGTCACTGGAATTTTATCCTTGGAGGCTTCACTCGTTTTAGCAACAGTTTCATCGTTACTGCCCAACTGCAGTTGTAAAACAGGAAGTCGCTCGTCTGGAAAACAAGTACATTAAGTAAACTTTTTATTTATGTATCTTTATAATGGCGAAATGGAGATGGGCCTGGATTCTACATCCACTAACAGTTATTTCATCGATCGAATGCAAACAAAATGTTAGAAAAGTAGTTTTCAGTCAAATACTTACAATTATCAAATGAGGAAAACTCGTTTCGCAAAACGAGGCTATTGGATAAATCCGCCCCAACGTCCTTTTTGGAAAGCCCCACTATCCAGAAAGACGCAGCGCATTAAACCTATACACAACTCGGGGCCCTTTTCCTGTGATGATTATTATGAATAATTGCTTACATTTTAATCTAACGTAATATAATCTACATTTGAATTCTACAATGGCGCCATTTAAACGGAAGAACAAAGCTAATAGGCACCTAGTATGCTGCAGCTTTGACAGCTGGGCGAATTTGCCATGTCCGGATGAGATAAGTCCTGGGCACATGTTCATTTGGATGGTTTTAGAGTTGTGTGTAGGGGGTGTGAGTAGTTAAATGGTATATTGGTGGCGATAGATGAACTGCAGCTGGAAGAAGTGGGTTGTGTCAGTGAATCGGGTGATAAAGCAGTGGTTGATAGAGTGAAAAGTGACGATGAGAGAGATGTCAGGGAGAGCTCATCTCAGCCTGGGAGAAGGCTGATAGGAGGAAGGTGAAATGACAGAAGCAAACCGAAGGTCAGAAGATGACAGTGGAATGAAAAATGAGGGAATGAAACAGGGGAAGGCGGCAGAAGTGAAGGGAACCAACAACACAGCTACTCCGAGGTAGTGATAGATGGCGTTAAGAGGAAGGCGAGGGTGTTTGTAGGGATTCTCTAGTTACAAAGTCAGAAAAAGAATAAGGATGACGACGTGGCAGTTTGTTTCCCGCGGGCAAGAATAGAGGCTGTCACCGAAAGGGTGGCAAAGGCGAGTCCATTCTAGTGCACAAAGGCACAAATAATGTAGAGAGACGGGTGCACAACTGCCATAGTTCAGAAATACAGGCAGTTAGTCAGGATGCTAAAGCAGGCTCGGGTTGGGCAGATAATCCTCTCAGGGATTTTGCCAGTAATGGGATACAGGGGTTGGGGATATCGAAATGCCAGGGGGTGGCGATTAACACACTAGATTAGCAGTTATGCGGGGAGGATGAAGTAGGATTCATAGATGTGTGGACTACTTTGTTGGGAGGGCTGATCAGTTCATGAGGAATGGGCTTCATCTAAGCGGAAAGGGTGCGGCAGTGTTGCGGATGAACCATTAAGAACAGTTGACAGCTTGGGTAGCATATATTATTTACAATAGACGCGCAGTGGATTTCTTAGAGGTGCCTCAAATAGGAAATGAAGCAAGTAATACACAAAAAGCAGCAATATATTCAGTAAACATTTCTGAAGTTGGATTTAAATGCATACGCTTAAATGCAAGGATCATAGTAAACAAGGACAGCGAATTAAACTTTATGGAATAAGATAGCGATCTTCGCATTGTAGGTATTAACGAATTATCGGTCAACGAAGACATATCAGATGTTGAATTAGGACAGACATGACGCGTTTAGGAGAGATCCAATATGAAGAAGGGCAGGGGAGTTATTTTAGATATTAAAAAATCCATTCCGGCTTATGAAAATGAATGATGAGAAAGGGAAGCAGATTGCGATGAAGCTGCTATTTGGTGCAGCGCAGTTACAGGAAATGCAACATTAACCATTGAATTAGTTTACCAAAGTCCAAACATAAACGGAGAGGATTAAACAAATACAAAATCGCTATAAAGGACGTGAGTAAAGGGGAATTTATCAAAATAGGAGATTTTAACCATGGATACATACTACGGAAATTTCTACAGTGAATAAGGGGTGAGGACCAACTTGTTTTTAAATACAGGATAGCTTCCTTACTCATCACGTGCTATAACAAACCAGGGGAGAAAATGTATTATATATAGTTTTGTCCTCACAAAATTAATGAGTGTACAACGTGAAAATATATTGGTTAGCAGGGATCGTAATCAAATACATTTTGACATCAAAGTAAAATCAGAAAGTAAATATAAAAAAGCAATACAGGAGAAACATCCACAAAGGTAAATGTAAAGTTATTGGAAAATACTTAGCAAAGATTGATTGGAATAACATGCTGAATAAGACAGTAAATGAATGCTGGAACATTTAACGATATGAAAATGAGAATATCATAGATCAATGAAAAAATAAGGAAAACGGCCTAGAAAGAAACACTTGTCAATAGAAGCTATTAGAATAAAATATACAAGCAAACTATGTGGATGATTTATAGGCGTACTGGAAATGATGAAGACAACACAATTTACCTAATGAAGAATCTATGAACACAATTAGCATATGACATACAAAAAAGAACACAAAACTGTTATGCATATGCCAGGAGTAACAAAAACGTTTGCGACAAGTTTGGAACACTATATTACAGTGGTAGGAATATATTACCAGAGGGTTTTCTTAATGGGGAATATATAAATGGGTACTTCAGTTTAGTGTTTGCAAGAGAGGATATGTGTTGTTTACCAGTACCACATGCTACATTTCAGTCGAACAAACTAGCAGTACCAAATGCTAAATTTCAGGAGGTAAAATCATACTATTTTGGGCAGCTAATTGTAACTACAGATATGGTAGCTAAAAAAATAAAGGCAGCGAATGATAATAATTCACCTGGAGTGGATGGAATTCTGCCAAAAATAGACAGCAGAGCACATTAGCATACCACTTGTAAATTGTTCAACTTGTCAGTAAACGAATGGTTCCTTTTGTGGTTCCTTTTGAATGGAAATAAGCAAACATTATACAATTAGGTGTTTAATAAATAAGTTGGAGAATTACAGACCAGTGAGCTTAACATCAGTGATTTTTACATTTCTAGAAAGGTTAATTAGTGACCATATGGATTGAACATGGATTCCTAAAACGCGGTCATGCTTAACAAATATTTATGTTATGTTTTATAGAAGAAATCACTATAGTAAATATATAGGGGTAACTAGTAGATATTATCTACTTAGATTTTCAGAAAGCTTTCGACAAAGTGCCACATCGAAGACTACTACATAAGTTAAAAGCCCATGGCATCAGGGATGACATAATCAACTTGATGTACAGTGACTGATTGATAAAAGACATCGTGTTGTAGTAGATGAAGAGGTTTGAAGTTGGAGATCAGTTTTGAGTGGGGAACCACAAGGATAAATATTAGCACCTTTGTTATTGTTGATATATATGAATTACTTAATTCATATACTTACGATAATATAACAAGCAGGGTACTGAAATGTGCGGATGACAAGTGTTTAGAAAGGTTGAACATGTTGGGGATAAAAAACAATGACAAAACAATCTAGATAAATTAGTGAAAAATGCCTACATTCAGAACACGGGAACTTGGATATAAGTAATAAAATGTGAGATACTGTTCTAGGTACTGTCATAAAAGAAAAGGACTTAGGAGTAACAATAATTGAAGATATGACAGTTTCAGAGCAGTGTGGTATTGATTCTTCAAAGGGTAACACAATGTTTTGGTTCATTAGGATTAATATAACATATAAGGAAAAGGAGAGCTTATTATACCTCTGTATAAAGCAATAGTTAGGCTTCATTTAAAATATGGTTATCAAGCTTGGAGATCACATTGTAATAAGGAAATATATACACTAGAACGAATACAGAGGAAATCAACTAAAATTACTGCATAACTTAATTACCCTAGTCTTTAAGAATGCCTAAAAAATGTGGTTTAACATCCCTAGAGACGAGGAGGTTAAGATGAGATCAAATTGAATTTTTTAGGATATTTAATGGGTATAAAAATATTGATATAAATATGTGTCTAATACAGAGGAAATACAGAAGAAATAGAGGACACGAAGTAACGTTAGTGAATGAACAGTGTATACTATATATCAGAAAGTTCTCATTCTCACAGAGAGTAATAAATTAATTGATCATATTATCTACATATTGCTTATATACATCTCAATAAACTTGATTGTGTTCCATCCGAATATTTCGACTTCTTCAGCAGACTGAATCAGCTATGGGCGTGTCACATGACCAACGTCATGTGACACAAGCTGGTGAAAGATTGGTGGGAGCTGCTGGCTCATAACCAAAATAAAATTTAATTTTGCAACTACAACAACATTAATAACAAAATTACTTATATGATAAAAAAGTGTAAACGATAATGTTGTGTTGCATAGTTGTCCCATGGCATGTTGCCGTCTTCCTGGGACCCCATTTACTTAACATATATTAATATAATACATTATTGTATGACAACAAGCTGGTAGAGAAAACACACATAGAAAAACCATTATTTGATAATTGTCCGGAAAGATGGTCCGGAAAATGGTCCGGATCCCAAAATTAATGTACTTAATTCCAATTGCACTCCTTACATCTGGGATTAAGGCAATTCTCTTGGTTTTGATATTTGGCTAGATGTTGTTTGTATAGCAGCAATTTGAATGTTAATCTGGATTTGGTGTTTTGTATCTCACAATCAATACTATTCCATATTTTTTTTTATAAAACGTATGCTTAATCTCGATGAAAAATGTGTTCTGGGTCTCTCTGTGTTTATTAGGTTATGTTGTTTAGTATTTATGCTGTTTTCCACTATAATTGTTTCGTGTATGTAATGTTCGAACGATTTGGGTAGTGTGCTATGCTAATAATCATAACAAATTATAAATATTTAACATGGAGTAAACATATTAACATAATCAGCTTTAACATATTTCGAGCAATTTTTGCAATTAACAGAGTGAAATATTTTTACCACACCATGCACTGAAATCTCTCTACTATACATTAATCCAAAGTAACATAACATACATAATACAAGCACACGGGGAAATGGAAATACAATAAGAAAGTTATACATTTTACAAAAACGCGATAATTAAAAAAACAAATTATATATGTCATACTGATCCTATTTTTTATTTAAAAATAGGAGCTGATTATGTTAATATGTTCACTCAATGTTAAATGTTTACTAATATATATTCCTGAAAAGTTCACTCTTCCTTGTCATGTTTATTAACATGGTTAATAATTTCATTAGTTATTGTAATACAGTTGTATATTTGGTATTTACTATTTGGGAGGCTAAATTTGAAAAGTTTATTTTTTATATTTAAAGACACATTATTGGCACAAAGCCATTCATATAAATGTTTCAGTACCAGGTTTATATTATTAACTGAAGTGTTAATATCAATATATGGATATGATTGGTAGAGTTGTATCATATGCGAAACATACTAACTTTAAAGGTGTTGACTATTTTATATCGTTTATATAAATAAAAAAATAAAAGTGGTCATAATATGGAACATTGTGGTACTCCATTTATTAAGTTTTATTGAGACGATTTACATTTATGTATATCAGTATATTGTGTACCATTTGATAGGTAATTGGAAAACCATGTATTATTTATTCCCCTAATTCCATAAGCATTTAATTTGTTCAACATGTCATGATTAATTGTATCGAAAACGCTTTCCGGATCGTCCTGGGGAGCAGATCACGACATTCAGAAGAAGCTCTACAAGGGACGTATCAAACCTGTGCTGGAGTACGGAATATCTTCCTGGGGGGCAGCAGCAAAGACCAAATTCCAGAGAGTCTTCAAGGTTTAGAATCAGGCCACAAGAATCATGATTGGGACCTTGAGCTTAACACTGATCCATTCCACTCACTGGAATGCAGTCCATGAAAGAAAGAAGAAAGAAGAGACACAAGACTACTCACGCAATCTGCCAAGTTCAAGCGACTGGAAAACCACCTCATGCACGACAGGATGTATACTCCGACTAAAGGCAGACTGAAGTGAAGCAGCTTCATCCACCAATCACGAATACTGGAGAGGAAGTACTCAGAGCTCATGGACCACATGAACAAGCCAATCCCAACGCAATGTACTCTCCCGGCCTGGAAGAAGACCCAGTTTCTACTCATTACGGACAGGGTCCCATGCATCCTGAAGAAGGGAATCCAGAGAGATGCAGAAAAGAAGGCACTCACCACCCACCATGGAGTTCATTGAGCAAACCTACCCCATGACATATGGACCCATGCCTACACAGACGGCCCAGCGGAAGAGGCAACCTGCAATGGAGGTGGAGGGATTCTCTTGAATCTGAAGGATGGATGAAAGTAAATCACTACAGGAAGATACTCCACAAATTACAAAACTGAAGCCCAGGCTTCGAAGACAGCAGCTACAATATTGGTAGAATAGAGAGAGGCTATGCAAAACAAAGTCGTCATCTTCACTGATGCACTGTCGGTGATGCAGGCACTAACCCCCATAACAATAAACTCAACGTCCTTGCCAGTGCCGTGTCTGTACTGCAGAACGCCACCGGACTGTCAGTGCTCCAGTGGATCCCAGCACACTGCAACGTTTCGTTAAACGAGGAAGTGGACATATTGGCAAAGGAGGGGGAAAACTGGATCAAGAGGAGAGGGAGTTCGCTTACTAAGAAGCAAAAAACCATCGTGTATCACAAGGAGAAGAAGAGATGGCTGAAACAACATCCCAGCTACAACAGTGAGGACAACTTTTACCAGCTGTCCAGAGAAGACCAGGTGATAATGGTACGCCTGAGGACTGGACAATGCAGACTTAGGCACCATTTGCACACACTACACATTGGAGACACATACACGTGTCCTTGTATCATCGCTCCAATGACAGTGCAACACCTCCTGCAATATTTTACTACACACCAAAATTAAAGGAAGGCAACTTGGCCTACAGAAACACCAGTAAAAGAAACAATATTTGGCGTATTTGAGGATCTGCGGGGCACAGCGACCTTCATACAAGGAAACGGGGTCACTGTCTGAGCGTTCGACGACGAAGAAGAAGTATCGAATGCCTTTATTTGTTCTATGTAATTTCTCTTTATGTATTGATGAAATCAAAATGCCTGATGTAATCCAAGGTTCTCGTTTAATATATTTTCTGTGGACTTTGAAATATTTCACGTGACAAGATTTTTCAAAGTGTTTTATATATTAGCATAAAGTTATCATATGCTTTATTTGCATCGGCAGTGAATAATACAGTTGAGTAATCAGCATTGTCCATTAAATTTTAGAATGTTAAAATGTTTTTTTGTCAACTGACGTAATTGTTTATATGTTGATTTGTGTGGACGAGATGTATCACGTCTCTGTACAAGGCAGGTTTTGTTCGGTGGATGTTGATGGCTTCCTTGACATTCCTTCTAAACCAGTTATCCTGATGGCCTAATATCTGTAACACTGATGGTCCGTGTTATGATGGCTAATAGTGGTTGGCGACAAGACAGGTGTTCGGAAGAAACATCACCAAGTTTCTTCAGAGGTAGTAATGTCAAAAATCATATTCCAAGAAAAAGTAAATCCAAGGTCAATCCATTCAAGGATAATTATAGTTTGTTTTCAAAATGTAGACAATATATAATATTGCTAAATTATATTGACATAAAACTGGTATATGTAATATTTTTTTTTTATATTTGATCATAAACTTATCTGAAAAATAAATAAAATATACTTATCTGAAAAATATGATTGTACGAATTCTGGATAATGTACGTTATCTATATAATTCTTATATAATATTTATTAACTCAGGATAGTTAAACAACTTGACTTAATTAATACAATTAAACTTTGACATGACAATGTACAAAGTCAATAAGATAGTATTACATGCCATTCTGCAAATTATCTTCACTGCAACATGTTTCGTCGAAATCAACTCGACAACAGCATACATTAAAACCAGCAATTGCAAGAATAACAGCCAAGTCTAAATATGTGTCTACAGTTTTAGACTATACTATATGAAAACACGACGATGTCTACACACATAGTTTTTAAACAAATATAAAAAGAAGTATGCAACATGTGTTTGTGTAGATGGTCAATTATAGTGATTGGTATTATGGGAACACAATTAAATTATTCATTCATAGTGGACAGGGCACGTATCACCTGACAAGCACATGCACTATATTCAGAACCAAAACAAGTCTCTATATGATGACTCATACCTTCATTGAACTTCTGTCCTAGTTTCTTCTTGAAATCACTTGGGTTTTCAGTATCTCCGTTTGTATCCACTAAGATGAAGTGGTTCAGACGACCATCCAGTGCATCCGCGTTGTCCTGTTCTTGAGGGTAGGTAGCTTTGTACTACAAAGTCGAAATTGACTTTCAAACAAATGATATGAAGTCCGCCGCATACTGTGTGATTGAATACAACTGAATAAGACATGTGCTGATCCAATATGATGGATCGGAGCGATTGAAACCTACGGAAGCGTAGAAAGGTACGAAGCACAGAAAGGACAAGATGCAAATCGCACAAAAAATGTGTTTGTGAGATAACTAGTTTCGTGTTATATCAAAACACCTAACTTTATCATATACGTATATTATCATATCCAACAGTGTTTTACCTGTAGAGCTTTCGCCATCTTTTCAAGGTGGCTTCATCAGTACTAATGACGTCCTTGTAGGATGATGTCATCGTAGACGTGTGGAAGTTCATAGTTCCCCTCATCTCGGTTGATCGCTGCCTCGGTTTTCCGTATCCATGTCGCTTCTTTCACGTGTATTCTCCTTCTGTGGGACTCCCTGCCTACCACTTTCACTCCTTTTCAGTCTATTAGATGGTTATGGGTGATAGTGGGGTCTGTGAGGACGGACTTTTTGATGGTGGACTGTGACCGTTTCTTTCCCTCCTCGTGCATTGTTCTCTTTGTGTATTCTCAACATCTTTCTTGTGTTCATCTAGTCTGGTCATAAAAAAGTTTCCTCTCTCTCCTAAATAGGCTGCACCACAATTCTTACACGGTATTTGGTAACTAGTTCTCCCTATTCTTCCGGTTGTAATGTATCCTTTGGGTGTACAAACAAACGTCTGATGATTGTGGGGGACGCTTGGATGTGGCCACACCGTATTTGTTCAGTACCCGATTAACCCTCTCTGAGATACCTTCCACATAAAGAATGACAACATGGCTTCTGTAGTTCTTGTCCTTTCTTCTGGTGTCTGTCTTCTTGCTCTTATTGTTATTCGTCACCTTTCTCGCAAGGCCCAGGACAGATAACCGCACCTTCTAAGAGCCTTCAAAGACTTCTAAGACTACCCTAACTTCTGGTGGTGGGAAGCGACGTTCAGATACTGGTCGGCGTGGGTCTCTTTCTGTATACTGAGGACTTCACATTACCGTCGTCCTTTCTTTTAAATGTCGCATCAAGGAAGGGCATGCTGTTGTTCTTTTCATCTTCTCTGGTGAAAAGTATGCTTCCTGTAGGGCAACAGTGTTCATATGTTGTTGTAGTTCCTTCGCGTTGGCACCTCTGTGTACTAGGCAAATTATATAATATGTTTGAACGACTGTATCAAGGATGTTCGTACTTGGCTTACGCAAAACAGGCACAAATTAAATTATGAGAAGACGGAAGTGATCTTGTTCACATCCAAACATGGATTGAAATCGTTGCCAAACATAGCTGTTTCGGTCGGAGGACAACAACAACTAAAATCATTCTCCTCCGTGATCTTGGGGTTATATACTATCAACATCTAAGTACGACCCAACACGTGAACTCCGTGTGCCGAACTGGATATTACCACCTCAGAAATATCGGGAGGATCCGTCGATACCTGTCTCATGATTCAGCGAAACCACTTGTTCATGCTCTCGTAACATCAATACTCGATTATTGCAATTCTCTACTGCATGGCCTGCCCGTGAATCGGCTTGCGAGAATGCGCAACGTATGCAGAACGCATGCGCGCGCATGATCACAAGAACCAGTCGCCGCTCGCACATCGCTCCCTTTCTGAAGGAGCTACACTGGCTTCCTGTTCACTGCCGTATACAATATAAGATCATGTCACAAACTTTCCGTGCTATCCACCACCAAGCACCGGATTGCCTGAGTGATCTGCTGTCCATTTACAGACCAACACGCTCACAACGATCCGAATCGACCATCACATTGACTGTGCCAATAACTAGAACAGCCATATACAGTGATTGCACGTTCACCAACACAGCGGCTACTCTTTGGAACAATTTGCCCGCTAACATTAGAAACTCTAACAACTGCGCCAGCTTTCAACGGTAACTAAAGACCGTCCTTTTCCGATAGGAATATACAAGATAGAATTATATGTTTACCGGTTTTAATCTTATTCAATAGCTATTATTACTATTTTGTCTTATTTAATTCCTTGTATACCTTAATTTATTAAATGTATTATTTTACTATTTTAATCCCATTTATTACTTATAATTATGTTGATCTTAATGTAATTTATCATTTATATTATTTTATTCCATAAAATGCCTTTAAATTGCACATGTATGTTAGCTGTTTAATTTGATGTATGATTTTTAGTTGTATTGTTCTTAATTTATTAATTTAATTATTTAACTGCGTATACATGTTTAGCTGTATTATTACTGTATTGTAATGCGCCATAGAGCACTATGTGATTATGGCGCTATATAAATATCGTATTTTATTATTTATTATTATTATCAACATACTGCTTTCAGTTCCTTCAGTGATACATCATATGACACAAATTATTGTCCTTCTACTTTTGGTCCTGTCATTTATTTCAACAGTTCTTGTGAATTCTCAGTTTGATGTTCTGTTTTTCCCACTAATGGTTGTAGTATGTTCACCAAGTCTGGACATTCTGTATGCTACTGTCTGCATGTCAACAATTGGTCTGAGTGGGACACCCTCTCCTTATGATAATATGTGGCTTTGTCACTTTGCAGTTTATTAATTTTTTTCTTGATATTTTCCGTCTCCATGATGACTGACTTCCATTGTCAGCAGGGCGTATGATGATGGATTTCTCCTTCTACAATTGCTTCAAAGCGTTTCGTCTGCTCTTTCTGTGCGGATAGATTTGGTTTTGGAACCCTCGTCTACGATGACGTCATTCTACCAGGACGTCATTAGTATTGATGAAGCCATCTTGAAAAGATGGCGAAAGCTTTACAGGTAAAACAAACCTTTTGGATATGATACTAGAAATATATGATCATGAAAACGAACTATCCTGAGTAATGTTCAATAATTAGTAACCTATCTTTTTATATATATTTTCTTGTTATACAAATATAGATAACTAATTTGTTGATATAACAGGAACGTTTCTTGTTATAACAAGACACTTTTTATACCAATAATTTGGTTAAAGTGTTACAAGTTTATCATATTGTGTATTTGTTTAACCAAATTAGAACTCACGACCTTGAAGGGTATGGAAATGGTTTGGCCAGGATATCAGTGATAGTACCTAAAGAGTTGCAAAATGGCTAAAAATTAACAGGAGTAAACTTGCCAGTAGGTGTGTGTGAGTGAGTTTATTTTTAGAAACTGTATACGTACATACAAATATACAAAACAAAACAAATGCAAACAGGTACTTCGTAATACAGTTTCANTAATGCGTGGCTTACAAAGTTTTTCGCGGGAATAGACGTGCTCCAACTTGGAAATGACGAATGGTTTCAGGCGACTTACGATTGCACCGTTATCGAGATGTATCGACTGGACCGTATGATAGCCATATTATATTTCTAAGTAATGGTTTTATTTGTATAATGGATATGCTATATATATATATATATATATATATATATATATATATATAGCTTGTCGCTGTCAACCAATGATAATTGTATCATTATAAATAATACATTGCGCAACAAGCAGCAATCAGGCTAAATTACAAATAAAGTAAAAGAAATAGTTGAACTTACCAAGATTATAGGTAATACCAATGAATTTTATTAAATAAAATAATATAAAATAAACGGTAGAAGAGATAATATTAATTTAAATTGTCATAGCCACTTAAACACAAACATTTAATGCAGATGCAAAACTTTTGATATTAGATTTACTTTTAATATCATATGGAACTTTATTCCAGATCACTGGAACTTTACATACTATACTGTTCGATGATCTAACAGTAGAAGTACTTATCGGACGAATATATCTACGTTACCTTGCATCATTTCATGTGTAAATGTAAATATGTTTGAAAATGAAACTGGTAGGCTGCTCTGGTAGGCTACTCTGTAGACTTTACATAAACTTAGCAATTTCAGTGTGATATATATCCTGCAATTTTATTAACTTTTAGTGTGTAAAGAGTGGATGAGAGTGTTCATGGAAGCTTGTTTGAAGAATAGCACGAACGTTTTTTTTTTTGCATGATAAACAACAATTATTTTGTAGCGTGGAATTTATATGTAGATCATCACAGAATTATTCCGTATTTCAGGGAGGGATAAACTAAAGTGTAATAAAATAGTTTTAGGGAGGCTACTGGAAGAAAGCGGTTCACTCTATGTATTGCATATAAAACACTTGTTAGCTTTTTAAAGCTTTTTGTCAATATAGAGGTTTAGACATGTAATACAATTTGTTATCAGACATCGTTAAAACAGTTTCTTTCCTTTGGACATGATGGGTTCTAAAATAACATATAGTTTGTCTTAGATACATTTAAAGACAGCTTGTTTGCATGAAACCAGTCAGCTAAATAATATGGATTTACTTTTGTTTAGACACATAGGAAGATCATTTGTATATAAAATAAACAAGAGCGGACCAAGGATAAACCCAACTGGGACACCATACATCATATCACGGGGAAGCGAAGTACTGTTATTGCAACTAACATAATATGGAGAACCCCTTATCCCATAAAAAATTTAATTTATGCAAACATATTTGATGGTGTATTATATCAAATGCTTTACTTAGATCAAGGAAAACACTGAGGACTGATTTTTTCTAAAGCGTTTACAACATTAATAGGAAGGGATGTTGTGGCATTGGTGGAAGTGTTTCGCGGGGAAACCATATTGATTTTCATTGAATATATTATTTTTCTGTAGAAATTTGTAAGTCCTTCTATGTACCACCTTTTCTAATATCTTTGAAGTAGTGGGTAGTAAGGATATAGGTCTGTATTTGAAGATTTATTTTTGGCTTTTGACTTGTAGACAGGTACAATGTTTGCAATCCCTTCACTTAAGGATTTGTTTCAAAATACCTATCGGTAGGGATATTTGCTCGCCTAGTAATTTAAACAGATGCGGACTGAGGTTATCATGACCATAATTTTATGCATCAGTGGGATTCATAAACATTCTTCTAGGAATGTTTTATGACTTTTTATATATATATCTGGTGAACTGTTTTGTTTGGGGAAGAGAGATTGCATTAGCATAATTAGGACCAACATTTGTGAAGAAATTAGAAAATGTATTCCAAATTTTATCAGGATCATGAGTTAAGTCATTGTCATATTTAAAACACGTAGGAATACAGAATTTGTCATTGTGTTTCCCTATTATATTCTTAGCAACTGCCACGTCCTATTTGAGTCATTCTTAAACTTTGTAAGTAGATTAGCATAGTATGTTGTCTTAGCAGTATGTTTTAATTTATTATAAATATCTCTATAGTTGACATAACGAATATTGATAGGATGTTCCCTTGATTTAACAATACATTTTCGATAAAGTTTATTGGATGATATGGAAGATTCCATTACACCTTTAGTTTTCCACTCATTCCGGACTACATATTTGGATTTAATGTTTACCGTCTTCTCAGGTGTGAATAAATCCATAACACAGTTAAGTTGTTTCGAAAAATATCAAAGTGCTTTATTTAAATATAATTTGTGTAAATCTATGTTCTGGAGAGCTGAGGCTATCTGACGAATGGCTGTTTCAGATATAGGTCTGTGTGTGAACATTAGCGGATTCCTTGTTTTTGGTGACGTTTCTGTTTGTCAATCAAACATACTATAGGCAAATAGTCAGACATGTCACTGTAGAGTTCACCGGAGAGAATATGCGAATTGGTATGTCTCACATATATGTTATCTATATATGCTATCTGTTGTTTTTTGTAATCGTGGGAATGATATTAGCAACAAGGTATATATCTAGCAGGTAACTTGAAGGTTTATATGAACCAATATATGTCAAAATAGCAAAAAAACTTATATAATATGGATAAAGGGCTATAATGTTATCTTAATGCATGTAGCTTGACAAAAGTGACACTCCTGACTTTACAGGGTGGGGGAATGTTTGGCCGGTGAATCAGTACCTGCCCGGCAATTTCTGAAAGTGTACACCCTAGTATTGCTAAATCAGCAGGGACAAAACATAGACGACAAAACGCGGTCCAGCCCAAAACTCGGACTTGTCTGTCGGACTATGAGAAATATTAGTGAACGCCAACGCCAAAGACGCCCCTCCATATAACCCGTTCTACTGTACATGAAGTACATTAATCAGATCACCAATTGAGGTACAGATGAATATTATATTACAAGAACTATTTTTGCTCTACAACATGGATAAATGACGTATGGTTTTTTGTCATTTTAAACTACCCATTGTCATATAGACGTACCATGAGTAAAATCATAATATATGCTTTGCGCTAAAATATGGTGAAATACGATAAAACAGCATATGCAGTCCCGCAGGGCATGGCATTGCTAACTCCTATCAATGAGTGAAATCTTATTACCCAAGGAAGCAGCACAACCAATGTTGTGTTTTCTATCCGATCCCCTTCAATTTGCCAAGCTGCCTGACTAGGAGGGATTGTTGAAATGGTTCAAATGTGAATTGAAATGAAAATAGTTTAATTGGAACGAAGTGACAGGGGATAAGAAATGTGCATTCAGCCTTATCCATACGATTAGCTAGTTCATGCGTACCAATATGTTGTGATAACCATACTTTACAAAACTGTAATTTAAAGGCATTAAATATACTCTGGTGTTAAATAATGTGATTAAGTTTCAGATATAATTGTTATTTTGTCTTACGTTAAATATGTTGTCTTACGTTAAATGCGGCTTTTCCCAGCAAATGGCATAAGCGGTTATTAACAGCACCATCCCAAGTTAGTCTGAGTAGACAATAATACCGTATGGTATATCCTCAGCAAAATGTTCTTTTTATAATATTGATAACAATCTAGCCAAACTGTATCGATATATTGAAAAAGCTGCAGATCATATGATCTTGTAAGCTATTATATTGCGGCGGTCAGTCGTAAAGTCGTGGCGATTTTAAGCGATGGGGTTACACTTTTGTTCGTTGTTTATTATTAACAAAGAAGTACTGATTGGAAAATGTGTTTATCCCAAACACGTTGTATCCAATAGAGGCTACCCGAAATAACCCGTGCTGCCTCTGGTGCATGATTTAACACTAATATAATAGTGAATCGCGTGCATTTGTTGACGGTTGTATGACACGTAATTTAGTACTTTAAACAAAGAACTTAAATAACAATCAGGCTGACTCCTAAATGTTTGCCTGTGTAACGTTTTTCAAATTTCGCCATATGGTGTCAAATATTTACACTGTTACGTCATCGTAACGCTTTGCGTAATTACCTCTCGGCCAGAACCAAAAATATGACGTAAACAATGGACTATAAACATTCGACGCTGCGTGGCGCTGCGATCGCATCTGTTACACGTTTTTATGCAAGTCGGCCTTCTTGTTCTATACGTTCTTACGGTATTTTGCTTTAAATGAGAGAGTCAGAACAAATATGTATCCAAGACACTGAGAAGAACACAACTATTTAACGAATTATCGTTTCAGCAAATAATGCACCGTACCAACAATAATGCGTACTGATATTAAAAAAAATACACTTACTGGTAGTTGTTTGCCACGTTTTGGTACCAAATTGTCCCATTTGTAGACTGATGACCAGCTGGAGATTCCAATAGATACGACACCTTCTTTAAGAGAGAGTCCCGCGAGTGTATTCAGTCCGTTGTGGTTGGTGGCTTCCTTGAAGATCCATGAACCTACCAATACACATTTGTCTTTACCAAAATTAATCGTTTCCATATAAGGCATAGTATTCGCAATATATGTATGTATGTATGCATGGGAACCACCTTGATATATATGTATATATTATATTTTATATAAATATATATATATATATATATATATATATATATATATATATATATATA
>SDWI01001182.1:156303-178956 GCA_009193005.1 Lamellibrachia luymesi
AAAAATAAGGCAACAACAGTTCAAATATTTATCAAGTGTTTCTGTATGTCCAACTTTGCAAAAATAACTGGGTGAGAAGAATTGCTGGAGTAAAGAGGGTAAACAAGCGAATAATGGAGGAGCTGAAGGAGGATGTTGGTGTGACAGAGAGTTTCAGGATGAAGCCGGCGAGGAGTCGGTTAAACTGGGCTGGACACGTGAAACGAATAGAAGGGGGACGAAGAGAACGGATACGCTCAGAGTGTCGTCTAGAAAGAGAAGAAAAAGACCGAGAATGCGTGCGTGCGTGCGTGCGTGCGTCCGTGCGTGCGTGTGTGTTCGTGTGCGTGTGCGTGTGCGTGTGTGCGTTAACGGGACGTAGAACACCGGTTTATGTCGGATTGTCGATCACCACACTCTCTTGCGCAGGACGATTGTAACATTGCCACCAGACTCGCCATAGTACGCTGACCAACTCCGGTGCGAGAAACACGATCGACGACGAGCTGAGTGGACGTGGGTGAAAACTGGCATAGAAGTACATCGACAGGCGTATCAATCGAAAGGCGTGACCGTCACCCGCATATTGCTCACCGCGAAGCGAAACAAATATTCGGCTAAGATAGACTATTGCGGGAACTATCAAAAACAACTCTTCATCATCACAATGAACCCCATGGGAAACAATGGCATCACGAAATTGCCTTCGTATGTGTCTCCGGGAGATATGTCACAACGTTTTGACAACTACTTCATCGAGAAAGTAAATGACACCCGGCAGAGCATAGGCTCTCGTGGCGGCGATCGTTAGGACGCAATGGTGGCTGCAGTAAGCGATGACGCTGGTTTTGTGGTGTTCCACTAACATGCTTCGCGCCACGTAAGTCACAGAATCAGACGCCTTTCGACAGGTTGCAGTTGCTCCGTGTAAGTCCTGCGAACTGAGACGCCATTCGATTGGTTGCAGTTGCTCCGTGTAAGTCCTGCGAACTGGACCCAATACCAACTTGGCCACTCAATCAGTGTTAATCTGAACTAGTGCCACTGATCACTATCATGATGAACGCATATCTGACCAAATCAATCGTAAACGCTGTCTTCAAGCGTGCGGGCGTTAGACCACTTCTGAAAAAAAATCGACGCTGGATAAGAATATCATACGTTTTAATATGCAGACCGTCGCAGCCACTCGACGGAGACGGCGATACAACGAATCAAGAATGACATCGCCGTGGCAGAATGTGCAAAACTGTCCTCGTGATGCTTGATGTGCCAAGTGCATTTCATACAATCGATCACGAATTCTTGATGACTCGACTGTAACATTCATTTGGCATCACAGACTCGGCGCTTGCATGGCTGTGGTAGTACATCACCGAAAGCCGTTAGAAAGTCGCCGTGGACAGCGCCACGTCGACTGATTGCGCCTTGAAATGTGGCGTCCCCCAAGGGTCAGTGCTTGGCCCAATACAGTACCGTATATACACAAAACCCTTCGCCGATATTACTGTTCGACGCGGTATGCAATACCACTGTTATGCGGATGACACGCAGATTTGTATCACTGTAGAACGAGACGAATCCATCGTTTCGGCACTGTCTAAGATCGATGCATGTGTAGCCGATGTGACAGACTAGATGAACATAAATCAACTGAAGTTGAACTGAGAGTCAAAGGCAATCATCTTCCTCGCCGCGAAACAACGAGTCGATTTACCTGCCAACGTATCATTAACAATAGCTGGGTTCCGAATTATGCCGAAGTTGTCTGCGCGCAATCTGGACGTGATGCTCGATAGCGGACTAACGATGGAAGCCCACGTTTCACAGATAGCAAAGTCATGTTACTATCAAATACAAAATATTGGACAAATTCGGTCAAGCATAATTGATGACGCTTGCAAAACCCCGGTGCACGAGCTCGTGACGTCACGCTTGGACTACGGCAACGCTTCACTGCACGGCCTTCCGCGGACAACGCTGCAGTATTTGCAACGCGTTCAAAACAGCGCAGCCTGCCTCATTTGCCGTACCAGAACACATGAGCACATTACTCCTCTGATGCGTCGTTAGCATTGGTTGCCAATTCGTTTGCGCCAGATATACAAAGTGCTTCCCTATTTATGTTCCGCGATGAATGGCCTGGCACCGGATTGTCCCGCGGAGTTACTGAAATGACTCCATCCGAATCGGCAATTAAGGTCCGCTTCTTTGCATATGTTGTCTGGTCCGGCTGGTCTCTCTCTTTGTAAGTTTGATTCAGTTTGATATACATTTAGATTTGTTATGTGTGAATACTCACAAAACAATATTAAATTTAAAATGAATTGTCTCAACTGTTATTGTAGAGATACATCATTAAACAGTAAAAAGTGCTAAACATAACTCACTATGCATTTTAATTTACTGCAAGTTAATGCTGCGCTAAGCGCTTGGTTAAAACATTTGACAAAGACGAACCCCCGTTGAAAAAATCCTGGTTGCGGCCTTGAATAACATAGAAGTGTTGGGTATTTATGAGCACCGCGCCATACGCGATGATCTTGTAAAGTATGAAAACATTCTCGGTAGAACACTAATAACCAATAAGTTACAAGAAACAAATGTCCAATTTGTTGAGTGGAAATTCTACTAAACTTTTAAGTGTCCCGCTCATTAGCAATCATTAGATATGTAGTCAATTCCAAGGTATTCCTGCAACTGCAGTCGTAATTATTTATTGCCCAACCAATTTGTCATATGAGGACACCTTTGAAGCCCACTACAACCTGAGAAGAGCTGTTGAATACACAACCAACAAACAACCTTCTTCTGGTGGTGGGGGATTACGATGTCAAAATAGGACGGGAGGATGCAACGTTATCTTTTCGTGAAGAAACAAAAAGAAATGGACGTTACCTATTAGATCTGACATGTGAAAAGAGGCTATTAGACGCAAGAACAAAAACACTTGAAGTGTCAGAAGAAGCTATTAGAAAGATAGCATACAAGCAAACTATGTGTAGAATTTGTA
Organism: Lamellibrachia luymesi; assembly: GCA_009193005.1. Classification (NCBI taxonomy): domain Eukaryota; kingdom Metazoa; phylum Annelida; class Polychaeta; order Sabellida; family Siboglinidae; genus Lamellibrachia; species Lamellibrachia luymesi. The sequence goes on from SDWI01001182.1 coordinate 159,296, forward strand.
GGCGTACCGGAAATGATGAAGACTACACAAATTATAAAGAGGCGCTTAATGCAGCTACGGCTGAAATTAGACAATCTAAAATAAGCTAAGAAGCTATGAACAAATATTAGCATGTAACAAAAACAAATTACAGCAAGAGTTTATATGGATCTATCAGGAGAAATCTAAATGTACGAGACAAGGTTGGACCACTAGAAGACAGTGCTGGAAATATAATATCGCATGATGTTTTAATGGCGTAAGGTCTAATTAGTATACCACTGGCAAGAGTGTTCAACTTGTCATTAACAGAGGGAGTGGTTCCTTTTGAATGGAAATAAGCAAACATCATACAATTATTTAAAAATGGATCGAGAAATAAGTAAGATAATTACAAACCAGTGCGTTTAACGTCAGTGATTTGTAAATTATTAGAAAGGTTAATTAAAGACCATATGGAGGACTTCCTTTTTAGGCATAAACCCATTTGAACATGGATTCCTAAAAGCGAGGTCATGTATAACAAATATGTTATGCTTCTTAGAAGAAATCACTAAGTTGATAGATGAGGGATCACCAGCAGATATTATCTACTTAGATTTTCAGAAAACTGTCGACAAAGTGCCACATCAAAGATTACTACTTAAATTAAAAGCCCATGGTGCAGGTAAAGCATAATCAAATGGATAGAAAAATGGCTGACGGACAGAAGACAACGTGTTGTAGTAGATGGGCAGGTTTCAAACTGAAAATCAGTTTTGAGTGGGGTACCACAAGGATCAGTATTAGGATCTTTATTAATCTTAATATATATCAATGACTTGGACGATGATATAACAAAAAAGATACTGAAATTTGGGGATAACACAAAAGTGTTTAGATAGGTTAACAAAACATTTATAATACAATCTAGACAAGTTAGTTAAATTGTCTTAAAAAGGCACATGTTGTTCAATTTTGGAATATGTATGCGTACACACAGGACAGAGGGTGTATACTATAAAATGGAATATACTGTTCTAGGTGCTACTATGAAAGAAAAGGACATAGTAGTGTAACAATAAGTGCTGGTATGAAAGTTTCAGAGCAGTGAGGTATTGCAGCTTCAAAGGGTAATAAAAATCTTAGGTTGATTAGGAGAATATAACATATATGGAAAAAGAGTTAATTATACCTCTGTGTTATGACGCATTTAGAATAGTTTAGACAAGCTTGGACACCATACCTCAAGAAGGATATAGATAGGCTAGAACGAATGCTTAGGAGAGCAATTAAAATGATTTCAGAAGTGACGTACTTTAGTTATAAAAAAGGCCTAAAAGAATGTGGATTAAGAGTAGATCAAATTTAAGTTTGTTAATATATTGAATGTATATGAAAATATTGATGGAAATAATGTTTCTCTCTTAAAAAAGATAGCCGAAATAGAGGACATGAAGTAACGCTAGTGAAGGAACAGTGTAGATTAGATATTATGAAGTACTCATTCTCACAATAAATAAATGGAACATATTATCTACACGTTATGTAAACGCTAACAGCGTAATTATGTTTAAAAACAAAACTGACAAATATCTAAGAAGGGCGGTTACACTTAGACGACAAATTATTGGACTCCCGATAATTCAATGGCTTCCTTGTCCACTTGCCATCTTGCCACTTTGAAGTAAATGGCGTCCTGTGAGATCAGAAAGGAAAGATGCCTTTCTCAGGCCACTGCTCCAGGAGAGAGAATGAGTCAATGTCTCGATTGGTGCACTAAAGACCAAACATGGAGTGAAGCAACCAAGGAAACCAACGAAACCAGCACTCACTTGCACATTAACCGTGACACATGAACCGTGACACAGGCATATGAAGAGTACTATGTGAAGCGAACGTATTTATCCAACATTATATAATTATATATTGCATATTATGCCATACAATAAGTGACGAAACATTTGAATTTAGATTGCATGTAAAACAGTTATTGTGCGAGTGCCATGGTTATTGTTCATCTTGGTACATTATTCGGTTTAGTAAAAAATATTACGCCTACACGAGTAACAGTTTCTTGATTAAAACGTTTCTGAATATGCATTGATAATACATTATGTTTATGTTATACCTTTGAGTTGTTGGGGCTGAATCATTGTTGTATAGATATATATTGTTTTTATTTCTGTTCTGGTTTCATCTAAGCGAATACTGTCGAATTGTCTGGTAAGACGACTATGTTTTTAATAATGTTATAACACTAAGCTACGGAATTAATTTCATGTCGATTTTCACAATTGAGGTAATAACAGTTGACCGGAGAAAGATACACTCGTGAGTATGATCGATATAATTACATAGAGTAGTATAAACTGCATATCATTGTTTGAATATGACTTATCTAATTAGTATGGCATACGTTTTCGAATGAATGTATTTGTTGTGATATTTACCCTCCACATCCTGCGAGTTATGGACCATGCCGCGGCCTCTACTTTCTCCTACAGCAAAAATGTATATTATGATTATTGATCACAATATTAAAACTGATATAATATTATAAAAACAAATCACATACACCATTATATACGCATTATATTGAGGCCGTAAAATCGAGTATATCTTATTTGTCAGCTGTTGTGCAATGAGAGTAATGGTGACACTTAAACATCAGTTTCGTCCCAAAGGCTGTGACTATGCATGTGCAGATTCGGCACTGTTCAGACAAGGTCGGCTAGCAGAATCGTGAACTAGCCTGCCTAGCAGGTAGACAAAACATCAATTATGACAGCGATCGTCGCATCAACCGGCAGCAATGATCTTGTCCACCTGGTAGGAATCTTTCAATAATATCAACATTACATGTTTTGACAGATCCATTTCCAATAAGGCAGTATGTATATTGTTTATAGCAAGCTCTGCATATTCATCAAACTGAAAATGTCATCCTTCAGATGTTTGACCACAAAATAGAAGTCACTAGCTGTAGTAAACAGTATATGACTATCAGCATGTATTTTACTTATTGACAGCATTCTCGTGAACCACGGGTGCAAGTCTATTATCCACCTTTGGTGGAATCACTATTCGAAATGTGTATTTGAACTTTATCCCACTTGCTGTCTTAAACAATGCTATTCACTGCTTCATTTGTGGTCGTTTTTGGCGGTGGACCAATTATGGCCGATCTGAGTAATGTTCGGCAAGTAAACAAACAACACTGACTACATTAGCTTGCCGGAAGATGAGCCACTGAAATTTCTGCTAGATTTTTTACATGAGCATCAAATTGTTATTTAAAGTTGTTTATTGAGACACGAAAATGTGGATAGGATAATTATGCTTTCCGCTACATGGATGAGCAACGTTGGACTCTACATACTCATCAGGCACTGAATCGTACTCATGGAGAGCAGTTCAGCTGCCTAATCATATTGAATCAACACAACGATGGTTTCTGGTTCACAAGGTCAAGGTTCAGGTAAATTATCGCTTTGTATAATCTGTATATGTTATTCAGAGCAGAACTGCACATATGCAATGAACACAACTATGTTGTATGGATAAGTGCTGTTTTCTTATACCATGATTTGATTGTTTTGTTAGACAATTAGTTTAACTCATTTTAAATAATTATAATGGAAGTCATATGAATAAAGTTATTCCAGAAATTTTAGATTTATAAACAATTTACAAATGTGATTATACTGTAAAACTTTGAAGGTACACAGCTTGATCGTAATTATCATAAATTCATGTTATAAAGTATAAACTATATATATTCTAACATTTTGACCGCCCCATTTTTTGATGCACCATGTTATTTTAAGTATAATTTGACGACCGTTATTTGTTAAATGTTAATGTTTCGCCAGGAATATCATGTTTGCATTACATGCTAAACAGATAACGATGACATTGTATATTGTTTAATGTGGCTCATTAAAACACATTTGGACGGTTGATATGTTAGAATGGATAATAGTGTATACTATGTGATATGATTGTATGGTTAAAATGATCAGACTTTGTACCTTTCAGACTGACCTAGACAGTTACTAACTGAACTTATTAATATGTTGTTCAGTATCGCATAGCTAAAACTGGTCACAACATATAATGCAACTTCAAATCATGTGGTTATCACAACTAGCATGGACTTAAAAATACTCGAAATATATCATAAATATGAAATAAACCGTCATACTATTATCAAAATATATTTTTAATAATACATCTGTGATCTCTCATATAATAATTGTTACAGTCATAATTTTACAACAAAGCATCATCGTGTATTATGCTTGCATAATTAAAATAAATATGCACAATACTCGCCACTCATGCTCGACCAAGACCACGTACTTGTTTATAATTATTTGGAAAATACGAGTACTTTACACGGGATATGTTTTGTAAAACAGTCACCTGTTAGGGCAATTCTTTCATCTGCTGCACACAATTTGTGAGCAGCAGGTGAAATTGAAGCCATGTTCTTAGGCTATGGAATAATTATAGCTCTTTACACCTCAATAACCAATTTAGGGAGCTGTGTCAAGATATAGTATTTGGTTTCCTTGCAGATGCATACCTTATTCCTCTAGTAGGGTATGCTCAAGCAATGGTCAGGCTGCTCTTCCAACCTTGAGTAGTTTTATGATACAGAACCTGTGTTGCAACTGTACTAGTATAAATACATGACAAAAACATTATTCTTAGTGATTGCATTTGTTTGTAATCATCCCATGTAACCCTGTTACTGCCCCATGTACCTCAATCCACCCCATGGTCCGCAGTCATCCCAGGCAGAGATTAAATTTGCTATTATAGAAACTGTTTTATGTTATTTAGCCTAGTAGCTTATTTACATTTTGAGTGACCTATACTATACATGTCAAGCAAATAAACACCTATAATAAAAAAATATTGGTATTCAATTACCATTTGGAAAGAACCCCGATTATAATGTACTGTGGTAGGCAGTAACAGGAATTATGTGTTTTCATATATGCCATAGATATTCATAGAATGTCAAGGAAATAAGGAACATGAAAAAGTACTCAAATTAACAAAATATGATTTCCAAGTAATCAAAAATATCTCTTTCACTTGATATTTGTCAAACAAGTGTGGAATTATTTTGATATAACTAATTACTTGAAAAATATGTGTGGTATGGGAGGCACGTTTTTGTTCATTCAATCAACTACATAATGTTTTGTTAACAAATTATAACTGTAACAGTTTTTATGTGACATATCACATATGTATTGTTAAGCATATGTTTTGTCAATGATTTGATGGTTTATTTCATATTTGTATAGCTTGAATGTTTTTATGTTCATATAGGTAGTGACACCCGGTTAATATAACAATGTATTATGTTTTGCTTCCAATTTTAACTGAGATATTGAGAAATAATTATATTGAAAATTTCAGTTCGTAACTGTCTAGCTTATTCTGAAAGGCTTACAAAATAATAACAGCTGTACATGTTTTTGTTTGTTTGCATAAATCGCATATTTTTGTAGCAACCTTCAATTATATTATCTAGCAAAACATCCAGATCAGAAGTTTCACATAAGATAAGGTAAGATAAGATAAGATAAGATATGTTTTATTACCAAGTAGCAAGTACAAGGAATTCGTTGTGTTGTGGCGTTAGTACAAACATACACTCAACTTCCAGCGGCACAATCGTAGTAACAGATTGTCTCCACACATAAGAGAACTTGGAATCAAAGTGCACTTTCCATTGTAACGAATATGAGTGATTACCCGGAGTCATGATATGCTTTGTTGAAAAACCTTAAATATCCAAACTGTATATCAGTTCAACGCAATCTACATAACATGCTTTATAATTTCAATCGTGAGCACATCAACGCATAATCTCTTGTTTATTATTATGCATGATGTATTTATGAAGTTTATTTCCAGATAGATAGGCAACCTGATAAAATATTGAAATGGTCCAGAAAGAAACATCTTCCCAAATAGGCTCATAAACGACAATCAGTTGTTTAGTGTTATGTATTATTATATTTAGGAAGTTTGTTAAGGAAATATATACAAACCTGGAACAAACGTTACTTGATTCATGGACATTGGTGAGTATGGTGTCACATTTTCAGTTGTTCCTTGACCAACAGTAGTGTGCACTACATGTCTACACATGGCCACATGATGATTTAAATTTTCACACGTGGGATATACCTGCTTCCTATCAATATTTACATATTGTTGTCTTCACAATGGCAAAGTCCATGCTTATATAATTATACAAATACAGGCGACAGTGCTCTGTCGCGTGATAATGAAACGTGTTCTAAATGAGAAAAGCTCAACTCATATGTCAATGCCCTTTCACCTATGATACTTTCATAATATCTTGCTTGAGTCAGGTGACAGTTGACAGGTGAAGTGACACCGATCATTTTCAAAGATAAAGCAAAATGTGTTGTATGTCACTTATGAGGTTATTGCATTGATGCGGACAGATATCGTAATATTGTTGCGTTTTATAGAAAATAATTTAACGATATTACAGGATCATGCTACTTTCTAGCAATACTTACCAAGTGGATGCACACTGTTGTGTCTGTTTGGGCTGACGGACATGCTTGTTTTCTATCTCATCTTGAATAGAAACAACCAAGACACATCAACGTGAAATTATATAATAAGTGCAATTATTAATATTGTGTACGTTCCGATTTTAAATATTCTTACTCATTTAATAATACCTCAACTCATGCTGGTCTGTGTTCTCAGTAGCGACGATATGACATTTACTGTCTCAAATCTACAAAGGGCCACTAGCAGCTGACATATCAATTAATCAGCCAATCAATCAATCAATCAATCAATCAATCAATCCCTTTACCCGGAGTGTCGTTATGGCACAACCGATGACCTCGCCACCAGCTGTGTCCACCTCTGTCAGTCGTCTATAGTTTTGGCAGTCCAGGCTTGTCCAGTCTCTGATGTTGTCCTCTCACCTCTTCCTGTGTCTACATTGTCTTCTTGTTACCCTAATGGTGCATTGCAGGAAGGTCTTTGTCAGGCCGGATGTCATCAAGACGTGCCCATACCATTTCAGCTTCCGTCTCTTTACTGTGGTCAGGATATCTTCATAGGGCCCAATGGCTTGTTTGATTTTTGTTGCAGACGACTTCTTTGGCCACATGGTCCTTATATAAGATGCAAAGGATCTTTCGATAACACCTCATTTGCATGGCTTATGTCCTTCTGTGTAGTTCGGCTGTAAGAGTCGATGTTTCGCATGCATATAGAAATATTGACATGGCAAGTGATCGCATCAGTCAGATTTTGGATCGAAGGGTGATGTTTTTATCTTTCCATATTGGTTTCAGTCTTAGCAGCGTTGCTGTTGTTTGGGCAATCCTTGAAATTATTTCACGTGTGGATCCGTCGTCAGTGACAACTGAACCCAGGTACTTGAAGTTGGACACTGTTTCTTATCTTTGTCCACTCACTCACTTCTTGGTGATGCCATTGATGTTTTTGGTCATTAGCTTGGTTTTCATAACACTAATTTCCTTTCCGTAGGACGTAGCTGTCTTGTCGAGGTGGCTCACTAGGTTGACTAGCTGCTTTTCATCCCTTGCTAAGCCATCGATATCATCTGAAAAGCGTAAATTTGTCTCCGATGCTGACTGTTCCTATGTGATCTTTGAGGGCGTCAATCATGATTCTCTCCAAAATATGTTAAATATAGTGGGTAAGAGAAGACAGCCCTGGCGGACTCCAATGGTGGCGTGAAGCCATTCTCCTGGTCAATACAACAACGTCTTGTCAACTAATTTGTTTCTTTACTAAAAGCGTAAATATTTACTATATATATATATATATATAATTTGTGGNTAGTTTTCATTCTAATAAATACACCATGAATGCTTAGATGTTGACACCAATGTTGTATTTCATCATGGTTGCCCACAAGGCTGCATGTCATACCCTGTCAAATACCTTCTAGGAATCAACAAAGACATGGTAGAGATCTTGTTGGTGTTGCAAGTACTTTTCACATGGGATGACCTTCAACATGACTGCTTGAGGCTGATTGTCCGGTAGTTTTGACAAAATTGTAGGTTGCCTTTTTTGGAAGTATGCCTACCATTGATTGGGTCCAAGGAGTAGACCAATCTCATGTCTGCCAGATCTTATTGCATATTGCTGTGAGGATGTTAGTCACAGCTTCTCCCCGAGCTTGTATTAATTCAGCTGGTATGTTGTCAATTCCAGCTGATTTACCCTTCTTCAAGGATTAAACTGCAGCCTCCATTTCTTCACGAATAATTGAGAAGTTTTCCTCTTCGGTGTTCATAGGACGATCCAGTACCACCCCATTTCCTTTGGTCTGGCTGTTGTATAACTCGGCGCAGTACTCCATCGATTAACAATATAGCTTTCTCCTGTGAGGCATTTTCCTGAATTTTCTTGGATGGTGTTTATTATTAATTTCTTCTCCCTCGCCAGATCTTTTATGACTTGGAATGCTCTTTTGCTATTGTTCTTGTTCAGATTTTCTTCTATTTCTCTGGACTGCTATCCTATCCGTGTTGTTTTGGTTTCTTTCTTGTCTTTTCTGATATTCTTGTTGATTTCGTTGTATTTTTCGTCTCCTCCAGGACTGTTCTTTCCCTTTTTCAACACTCTTCTTTTGTCACACATGTCAAGTAGTTCGGTAGGGTTTCTTATTATGACGGTGTTTGCCGACGATCAAAATGGCTGTATCAGACACTGCATTGTTGAAGTTGTTGATCAATGTCTCTATACCGGTGTTTTTTCCTGTAGGATGGTTACAGGTGCAATTTCCCACCAATCATTGCTAAGAATGCTTCTGTAATTTCAGGGTATTTCAGCTTCTCAAGGTCGAACTTCATCCTTGTTTGCTTTGGTTTGACGATCTATTTCAGAAGGAGACGTAAATTCATCATCACCAAGTCACAATCACTTCCTGTGTCTGCACATGCAAAACTCCGAGTCTTTGCAGTATTTATGCCTGACCAGATTCGCTGTTTCAGCAAAATGTAATCGATCTGATTGTGATGCTGACCAATCGCAGAGTACCACGTCCATATCCTGGATGCTTTGTGAGGACCATGTGTATTGGCCAGACCTAGTTTGTTGTAAGTAGCAAACTCCAGGAGCCAAGGCCTATTTCGTTGGTAGTTGCATTGCAGAAAGGCCAGCAGATGTCTTGCAAGTTCTCTTGTGTATTCTTGCCAACCTTTGCATTCCAATCTCACTGCACAATTAAGATATCCTTCTTGGGAGCCTGGTCGATGATTCTCCGCAGTTAGCTGTATAAATCTTCTATTTGGTAATCGCTGTAGCCAGTCGTTGGGGCGTAAACGTGTATTACTGTGATGTTGCATCGGTCTGCCCTTGGGCAGGTGGAAATGAATCTGCTGGAGATTGGACGACAACTGATTTCGTGATGTCCTTGTGAACAAGAAAACCAACGCCTTATTCGTGCATGTTCTCTTCACCACTGTAGTACAGCGTGTGTCCCTCTTCGGTTGTTGTTTCGCCGAAGTTCTTCCATCGTAATTCGCTGAGTCCAAGTAAGTTCCAGCGGTACCTGTCCATCTCATATGTGAGTTGTTTTAGTATCTCTGCTGGTCTTTAAAGTAATAAATTAGATAACACTGCGGATAAACAATATGTTAACATTTATCAAAGGAATATTTACGTGGTAATTTATATAAGGAGTTTACACAACTTGTTTGACAGTTATTTATCTCTAGTCGCCTGCAACAATCTACTGCTACAGTTGGCTGGCTCCAATGAAAGAGGCACAATTATCATGATTTGTCAAGCAAGCCGCCGTGCCTTGATAACATCTTCAAATCGCTCTGCTTAGACACAACCAAATGACTCATGGACGCCCGCCCACACGCACGCACCCACACATACACATGCGCACACCAAGCCCGAAGTCCACTGGGGCCAAATCGCTATGATCTATGAGTGAGTTTGTAGCCAAACTAAATTACCACTATAATAATAATAATAATAATACAGCATTTTTTTAAAGCGCTAATTCCCACTATATGGATCAACGCGCTGTACATGGTATAAAATACTATTCACATGGTATAAAATACTATTTAAATATAAACACACATTTGTAAACACTGAATAAATAAATAAAATTACTTTCGAAATAAATAAATAAAATAATTTAGAAAACCTTAAAATCTGTTGAGAATCCTAATGCAAAATTAAAGTATATCATAAATAGTCCATCCATAATGTTCATCACATACTATTGTCTTCATTTGCATATATTTGAAGTGGCTATAAAAAGGTGAGTTTTTAAAGACTTCCTAAACAATTTTAGCGTCTTGCGGGCAGTGAATTCCAAAGTCGAGGCACTGTTGTTCCAAATGCAGATTCACCAATGCTCTTCTTAGTGATGCATTGGTGCAGTGTTGGCGCATAGTCCTTGCGTAGACGCCCGTCATGAGTTCGTATATGTAAAAGTTCGGTCAAGTAAGTCGGCGCCAAACCATTGACGCATCGGTACGCCAACACTAGCACCTTGAAATGTATTCGACTTGCTACCGGCAGCCAGAGTAAGCCCCTTAAGACTGGTGTTATGTGGTCGTGCCTACTGGTGCGCGTAATTAGTCTAGCAGCATTGTTCTGTATTCGTTGCAGTCGAAGTATCTGTGATGCCGGAAGGTTAACCAAGAGCGAATTACAGTAATCTAGGCGAGAGGTCACAAGTGCGTTTACAACACTTTTGGTGGCTTCTGTTGTGAGATAATGACGTATTGATGATAGTCTGTAAAGATGATAATTACAAGCAGCACACACAGCTGTCAAATGGTGTGTCATCGTCAGATGTTGATCCATATGAACTCCCAAATTTCGTACGCAGTCTACGTGTGAAATGATGTCAGCTCCAATGGTCAAAGAGCAAACTCCATGTAACTTGAGATGATGTTTTGATATAAAAATAATCATCTCAGTTTTGTCATCATTTAACTTTTTTATCATATGATTTCACTATATGTGAATACCCAAATGATCTCAAATTAATAGTATTCAATTTGCTGTGTGACAGTGCTGTCATAGTTCACAGTACAGGAAACAATTTAATATAGTATAAATAATCACATTTATGACATGTTTGGATAATTGCATAAAATAACACTGCTTGTTTAATTATCTAGAATCATGTTGTTGGTTAATTGTAAACAACCATGGATAGTTAATACAATGAGAGAGGGCAACAACCTCGCTCATAACTAGAGCATTGTCACCCCAGTGTCAAAATAAGTCTAATGAGACAGGAAAACACCCTCCATTCCAAAGTGATTTTCAGAGTCAAATGAAAATTAACAAGACCAGGCAAATGTACACCTACCCATTATGATCCACTAACAATTAATCAACTAGCAACCTGTCAACTAAGTTATTATTATGTGAACAGAGACAACACAATCATGGTTAAATAAACTTTCCCTATAGTACAGCCCATCTACGTTTCTAACAAAGGCTTCTCTGTAGTACTGCTTTGGTTTAATCTTAATTATTCTGGCATTTGCTCAACAAGTGCCCATACTGAATAATACACTAAATTTTTAGAGTTATGTATCTTACTAATGTTTAAATAGTTGACGACATAAGTCGATCTTCTCACATTTTGGGAAACTGCTATGTTAATGCGCATACGCCGCCAAGTAACACGAAAGACTCTCTGCCAACGACCAATTCATGGTGAAACGACAGCGTTACATACGTCAGCACGGTCGCATAGTAACAAGTGCCCGTTTCTAACAAAAGGCTTCTTTGTAGTACTGCACTGGTTTAATCTTAATTACTCTGGCATTTGCTCAACAAGTGCCCATACTGAATAATACACTACATTTTTAGAGTTATGTATTTTACTCATGTTTAAATAGTTGATGACATTAGTCGATCTACTCACATTTTGGGAAACTGCTATGTTAATACGCATACGCCGCCAAGCAACACGAAAGACTCTCTGCCAACGACCAATTCATGGTGAAATGACAGCGTTACATACGTCAGCACGGTCGCATAGCAGGCTGTAAACAAAAATAATCACCGGATGTCACGTGGTCAATCATGCTGCCAGATCAGTTTACCTGAACGTTTGGCACCTGGTTCGGTCATGCTCTGTAAGCATATCGTTCCAGTCACCACGCTAACACGCCAATACCGGCGGGTATACTGAGTGACCCATTGGAACAACAGCAGTGAACCATTAATGATATGCGGGAGAATCTTGGAGCAGCAGCGATTTGATTTTGGTGCAGAGAATTGACAGAAAAGCATGGAATATCGACTAGAATAAATATTACTATTGCATATATATATTACACATAAACGTATTGTAGACATATATTAGGAAACAGTTTTGTTAATAATTAGTCAGAAGCAGTATTTTAGCGTAAGTTAGTTCCGGGCTGAGTTCTGGTTATCAGTGGAGTCCCACAAGGTTCAGTGATTGCCCCCATCCTCTTTCTTATCTACATAAACGACCTACCTAATGACCTCAAATCAACTGTCCGACTCTTTGCTGATGACACTATTATCTACATGGCGATATCCAATGGTACTGACGCGACAGCCCTTCAACAAGATCTAGACAAATTGGCCAAGTGGTAAGAAACATGGCAAATGGAGTTTCATACCCAGAACTATAATGTACTCCACATAACCAGATCCCGTAACCCGAAATACAAACAATACATTCTTCATGGCCACATACTCATAAAGGAGGACAACGCGAAATATCTTGCTGTGGTCATAAATAAAACAATGTCCTGGAATAACCATATAAATGATGTCACAAAAAGCAAATGCATCCTTAGGTTTCCTACGAAGAAATCTCAAAATTAGCAAGGAAAAAAAATAGTGCTTATTTAACTATAGTTAGACCCCAGTTAGAATATGCAGCTGCCATACCCCAATATATTATAATAGTAAATAAGAAAAACGAATGAAACACTATGGTAGAAGATATTGACCCTCAAATAATTGGTATTACCGAATCATGGACCAACATAGCAGATGCTGAATTAGGACTGACAGGATACGTAATATTTAGGAGAGATCGAATAGGAAGAAGGGGAGGGGCAGTTATTTTATATGTTAAAGAATCTATTTAGGTTTATGAAATAAAACTAGAAAGGGAAGCAGATTGCGATGAAGCTGCTTGGTGCAAAATAGTTTCGGGAAATTCAAAATTAACTATTGGATTAGTTTACCGCACTCCAAACATAAAAGAAGAGGATAACACAAAAATACAAAACGCTTTAAAGGAGTAAAGTGGAATGTATCATAATGGGAGATTTTAACCATGGACACATGCAATGGAAATATCTAGAGAGTACAAGGGGTGAGGACCAATAATTTATATGTTTAATTCAGGGTAGCTTCCTTACTCAGCACGTGCAAAACCAACCGGGGAGATAATGTATTAGATATAGTTTTGTCAACATAAAAAGAATCAGTGGACAATGTAAAAATTCATGAACCATTGGGTTACAATGAAAATAATAAAAAAAAATTTGACATCAATGTAAAATCAGAAAGTAAAAATAAAAAACGTACAGAAGAAACTTCCACAAACGTAACTATAAAGATATGAAAAAAGACGTAGCAAAGCTAGATTGCAATAATATGTTGATGAGTAAGACCGCAATTGAATGTTGGAAAATTTCAAAAATATGAAATTGGGACTATCATATATAAACTTGTTCCCTTAAAAAAACAAGGAAAACGGTCTAGAAAGAAACACTTGTCAATAGAAGCTACTAGAAAAATAGTGTTCAAGCCAAACTATGTGGAGGATTTAAAGGCTGGGTTTACAAAAAGGATGACGACTATGCAAATTACAAAGAGGCACTTAATGCAGCTACAACTGAAATTAGACAATCTAAATGACGCTAAGAGCAAAATCTAGCATGTAACATAAAAAAATGACAGCAAGAGTTTGTATGCATACGTCAGGAGTAAACAAAACGTACAAGACAAGGTTGGACCTCTAGAAGACAGTGCTGGAAATATAATATCGCAGGGTTTTTTAATGGCGGAATGCCTAAATGGTTACTTCAGTTGAGTGTTTACCAGAGAGGACATTAGTTCATTACCAGTTCTAGATGCTAAATTTCAGGAGGTTAAATCTGACTATTTAGGACCGTTAATTGTAATTCCAGAAATGGTAGCTAAGAAAATAAAGGCAATGAAGGATAATAAATCACCGGGAGTTGATGGAGTTTCTCCAAAACTACTAATAGAAACAGTAGAACAAATCAGTATACCACTTGTAAGAGTGTTCAACTTGAACGGAAAGAAAAAAACATCATACCGTGAAAGGGTTTGGGGCAGGGAGCCTGCTGGCTCATACAAACAATATCACTACAACATTTCACCACTTACATGTCTTTGTCTGGTGTCAGACAAATAAAGATGTGATCAATCACTGTGTTTGTAAATAATAAAAGTACCTCTCTCTCCACCCCAGCCTCCCTACCTCCATTGTAGTAGTTTCCCTCTCCAACCCAACCTTCCGACATCCATTGTAGTAGTTTCCCTCTCTTTCCAAGCCTCCTTAGCTCCATTGTAGTAATTTCCCACTCCATGCCAGCCTCCCTACCTCCATTGTAGTAGTTTCTCTCTCCATCCCAGCCTCCCTACCTCCATTGTAGTAGTTTCTCTCTCCATCCCAGCCTCCCTACCTCCATTGTAGTAGTTTCCATATCTTTTCCTGCCCCATATCTCCATTAAAGTATTATCCCTCTCCATCCTAGCCTCCCTGCCTACATTGTAGTACTCTCCTCTGTACCTCCATGTAGAAGACTCCCTCTCTTTCCCAGCCTCCCTACCTCCAGGGTAGTAGTTTTCTTCTATATCCCAGCCTCCCTAGCTGCATAGTAGTAGTTTCTCTCTCCTTCCCAACCTCCCTACCCCCTTTATAGCCTCACTCTCCTTCCCAACCTCCCTACCCCCCTTATAGTATCCCTCTCCTTCTCAGCCTCCCTACCTCTATTGGAGTCCTGCTATCCTTTACATACTGTATTCGACCTAATAAGCGTTCAAAACGTTTAAAAAAATGTAACACTTTTAAATTATATTATTCCACACTAGTCAAATAACAATAGTTGTGGATCCTGCTGATTAAAAAATTAGGGCATGTAAGCTTAATATGTCGAATACGATACTTCCTATCTCGATTGGTTCGCCAAAAAATGCCAATTCCAAGAGCGCTGAATAACAGCACCAGTGTTTGGCACCTTTGACCAGGCACTGAAATTGCTTTTTCTTGACAATCCTTGCAAATACAGAACACCACAATTTCAGAAGAGTCTCACATATTCACGTGTTCATAATAAAGTGCAAGGTATTGTGTTGAAGTACTTTTCACAATGAAGTATTATATCAAATATATGACAGTGATTGTTAGTTGTTGAAGTGCGTGTATGCGTACAGCTATATTTGGACGCGCTATTCAAGTCGACATAATTGATATCACGATAACCATCTACTACAACAAACGCTGAATAGTTGCCAGTATCGTCGATGTCCGTCCAGCAAGATTATATACACGAATGCCCTGTGAGACGGCGACACCGAGAAAGCCTTGTTGCTCTACCGGCCTGGGTCGCTCGGTCTACGTATGTCGTTTGGAAACAGCTGTCTTACAATATGACAAAATAAACGCCTCACAAATGTCATTTCTTTCATTTCTCCCAACATTTTGATCGCTGTTCATTGCCATGCGCAAACATTTCTGCTGCTGAGCCCATTGTGTCGATGCCTGCTATAACAATGTGGAGTCTGTCCAGCCCATTGTGATGTTAGAGTAATCAGTTCAATAACTTTGAAGGTTGTTGTAATCTAATCTTGCTTTTGTATCAAACCCGCGTTGTAGAAGGCACTTATGCTCAGTTCACCTGTAGCGCTCGTTCTCTATATTCAGTGTATGAATCATGTGATGTCAAAACACAATAACGTGGGGCGCGGTTAGAACGTCGGACTCTCAATCGATTGAACTACAGCAGCGCTACCTGATCTGGACGGAGTGAGGAACGAAGGGGTTATCTAGCAGGGGTCAAAGTCGTCTAAGGTGTTGCCTATCAGAGGGTCAAAGGGGATTATCCAAGAAGCGAACAAAACACGGTAGAACGAGTGTTGAGGAACAACAGGCCCGTAGCCAGGGGGGTTCAGGGGGCACACACAGACTCTTAATCTGACTATAAATGTGTTACCAAGTCACAAGTTACGTGTGGTCAGTTGTCAACATCCAGAGAGCAGTAGACAATGTGCAGACAGACGCCAAGGCCTTATTCAAACAACATGAAGACTTGTAAGCTGTTATGGTTTCAGAAAATATCTGCTCACTGAAACTATGCAGAGTTAACAAGCCAATTACTCTCGTTGAAGTGGTGGCATGCTATATGGCCTCCACACATTCATAATACACACAAAGCATCAGGCATGGGTTAATTTTAATTGTTAATCTGTTAATTGAATTAACTCAAGTTAATTTAATTTAATTAATTAACTTTTCCAGAAAGGTTAATTTAAATTAATTTAATTAATTGACTCTCCCAAAAGGGATTAATTTAATTTAATTGACATATTCCCAATTAACTCTAAATTAAGTGCTCGTTTAACAGTTGATTTTATTGGATTGTTCACAGCCATATCATCCAGGTGTTTTCAGAAGGCCTACAATCACTATTCCAGTCACTATTGAGATATTAGGTTCAGGCAACTGTGAATGGGAGATCATCACACAGCACAAATGCACTGTACCAACTGCCAACTAGGATGGGCTGGTATTTCAGGCACTTGTAAAATGGAGGGAAGGCCTAGAATGTCCTCTGGTAGGGTGATTAGTTGATGGCTAACCGTGGCTTCAGCTAAAGTAAACATTTGGGGCTGGCAACTTGCAGCCAAGTGGGCCTATGGGGCCTATGCATCTATAATTTGTGTGTGTACATCATAACCATTAATGGGGAAATGAAGAGAAAGGTAATATAGCTTCAATTTGGGATCTGTTTACAGTGGCAACTTAAATCAAAATCATGCCAATTCTAGTGACGCATAACAAATAATGTATACATATATAAATGCTAGTGTGTAACTGGGAAACCTAATGATTTAGTATAAAACACTGCACAAATAACAATTTCGTGCATAGAAAGTATATATGTAGTTGCCTGGTTTTATTAACTTGGTGGTTGAATATAGGAGGAAATCCCACCCCTGCAAATCGTCAACCACAACCTTTCAATAATTTCAGAAAAAAACTATTGTTTTATAAGTATCTACAACTTTTAAAATGTGATCAAATGCCCCATGAAGAAATGTTTTGGCACGTAAATATTGTATGAGCAAATCTCTTTCCAATAAAGTTACAAAACACACTTATAAGTCTTGTGCTTTTAGAACTGCTTTAAAAATATAAACATTTCTACCAACACATGATTTAAAAGTTAATTGAATCACATTAATTGTTAATTTAATTGACCTGATAAATGTGTGAGGTTAATTAAGTTAATAAATTTATTTCAATCTCAACGCACAATTAAAGGAATTAATCGCTGATTTACTGTTGTCTTATTTTATGAAACAATTGAATATGTAGACAATGTTTGTGGAACCGTCTGTGTTAGCTAAATATGCCCCCCATGTGAACTTGTAATGTTCCCTGGAGTTTGTTTGGGAATATATGACACCCGTGTAAACTTGTGGCGTCGTCCTGGAATTGATTAAGAAAATAGTAGTAGTCAGTACTGGGAAAAAATTACCCCGCTTATGAAAAGCTGGCTACGGATATGAACAACATCAAGCGTGATACAAGAGGGTAGCGTGTAAATACTACGATAATGTGATGACGGTGAGACTTGCTGGTGTTGACCACCGCGCCAGAAGTCATGATGGACTTAGGGGTGTTTGACCACCGCGACAGAGGTCCAGAGATTACGGGTGCGTCCACCGCGATACCACCACCACCATCACCATCAACACAATCACCACCACCATCACTACCACCACTGCATCCATCACCACCACTACAACGACTACAACCACCGCCACAACGACCACAACCACAACCACCACCACAGTAGTTAAGGAGAGGAAATGACCGAGCGAAAGAGTCGCCCAGTAGGGAGGGTCCCAGTGACTTCCAGTCGCAGAGCCTTCTGGGTACCCTAAGCGCCCCCTGGCGGCGACCTATATACCCCTAGAGCGCCCCCTGGCGACTGGAATTAACCCTAACCGTCGTAACCCCAACTTTTTGACATGATCCCGACCTGACCTCATCAGTGGTGACCCCTGACCCTAAAGGAGTGACCGCTACCCTAACGTGACCGCTACCCCGATCCTCAAGGAGCGAAATAAATTTAATTGTATCCCAAGGCATTTAACCCCTGGCTCAATGTCGTCCGCGATACCCTATCCGTATTCTATAGCCTACAACCACCCGGTTCGTTGTAGCCCGCGTTACCCTATCTGCATTATGTAGCCTACATGGATGTGTGTGTAAATATTCATCCGTTCGTTATTGTATGTGGTAGCAGGGTGAAACGTGGTCATATTTCTTTTACTAGCGTCGTTAACCGACAAAATCGACACAACACCTCATTGAATGAAGTCACAAAGAAACTTTAATATTTAAAAATAACGATACATCAGATCATAGTAATATAATTATTTAAAAATAGCCATATATCAAATCATATTAAAGCATATAAATATCGTTCATCGCTTTATTTAAAAATAGCCATGTATCAAATCATATTAAAGCATAGTCATATAAATATACTAATATAATTATTTAAAAATAGCCATATATCAAATCATATAAATATCGTTCATCGATATATTGAAACATAGTGTTCATCGTTTTTTCCATCTCATTCGAAGTTCAGACGTGGCAGTGACTTCCGGCGTCTGTCTATGAGTTTGGTAGGCCGTTGTAGTGGCTCACCTTGGGCGTTGCAGCTTAGCAACATTTCCATCTCAACCACCGCACGTCGACGAAACATCCCAAGTTCCGTCATAACAGCAGCCCACATTTTTTTGTGCTCAAGAAAGGAAGCATAATCATTGGTAGGCCGTTGCTGTGGCTCGCCTTGGGCGTTGCAGCCTAGCAACATTTCCATCTCAACTCGCTCGAGTGGCCGAATCATCCCGAGTTCCGTCATAACGGCAGCCCACATTTTTTTGTGCTCAAGAAAGGAAGCATAATCGTTACATGCATCATCCCAACTCTCCGTAGCCGCAGGGGTGTCGTAGCCATCATCGTCGTCGTCATCATTGTCTATGCGCGGTATATGGCGACCCAGTTCCTCCATCACAGCTGGCCACTGTCGTCTATGGAAGCTGAAAACCAGAGTGAAAGACACATGAAAATCGAGCCATTGTTAAAGGTACATTCGAGACTTTGTTAAAAATATGCTATATACGTTTCTTAAATAACACATGCGTGTGTTAATAAGCTATGGGAAAACCCGAGATTGACGAAAGGCGTACTTTCGACCCAGCTCGTTAGGGAAGTCGGCCTGATTGTTTTTATTGCTAGGCCGGTGGCAAGCGGCTAGCAGACGTGTAGAAAGTAGGTCAAACACAAACAATATCAGCGACCCGACGACCCGGCTCGGCTCGTGTGTTATTTATGGCTA
>SDWI01001183.1:0-10650 GCA_009193005.1 Lamellibrachia luymesi
CCACGGTTTGTCTAGCAACTAGGTCCGTCAAGCTGACAAACATCGCCGCCGTTCTCAGACATTCCGTCGCATATTTCTTTGCATTTCTTGTCCAAACAGTTGTCTTTGCGAAAAAAACAAAGGACACAGTTGTTTCAGTGAGAACAGTATGTGTGAATGTTTGTTCTGGTATATGTATGTCGCCCTGGTAATGTAATGTACATGTTATGTAAACATGGTTGCTAAGGCGCAGTTTGACGTAGATCAAGCCCATAATTAGGATTGTTACGTGAGTCTCTAGATCCGTCAATCATTCAAACGACATATCTTGATCCGTCAGTTATGATATGTTCGTATATAATGTCGAGTTTTTAAATGTACCATTGGAAAAAGTCATCATGTTATGGGATAAACAACTAGTCATACAACACTTATTTCAGTGGATGTAAATAATTGAATTAAACACATTGTAGAGTCATTTTTCAAACAATCTGTTGTACAAATAACGTATGACATTCGTTGTTATGTGACACGTGGGTGACTTCACTCGCCTTTGCAAGTTGGTGCCTGGCCAGACCAGGTCTTGCTGCTCTGGCATGTTCGGAACAGGTCGCCAAACATAAAGTCATGACCATCAGCACACCGGTAGACAATTGTAGTGTTGTAGACATGCGCAGTTGGATCACCACTCTCTACTTCCGTGTTGTTTGGGGACATCAACACTGGACATTTAATTGCTGAAAAACAAAAAGAAGATGCGTACAGTTGTTATAATGAAAGCCCATCCAAAATAGGCAGTAACAACTGATTAATATATTTGAGTAATACGATTTTATCATGTACATAATGACGGGTAAAATTAATTAATTAATAATAATTAATTAATGTATACCAATATATATATATATACATACATACATACATACTTACATATATATATATATATATANTATGCTGAAGCCATGATTAGCCATCAACTTATCACCCTACGAGTTGACATTTTATTGCCTAGGCCCAACTAAACCTATTCAAAATGTTCAACTCGCATTTAATTAAACTAGTGTGTGAAAAGTGTCTATGAAGTGCCAGGCACAACAAGGACAGTTTCCACACACCAAACCAGAATTATTCAAAACTTTGACTAACATTAAACTAAAGTAGTGTGTGACAGCTGTCAATGGAGTGTGAGGCATGATGGTGACAGTTCCCACACACCAACTCAAAAAATAAATTAATTAAATAAACCTTTGACTACGAGAATAGATGTTTAGTTGTTGTATGCCCTACCCAAACGCATGCACACAGACTACCACAAACTCACGCGTTAGCCCAAGATGGGGTTTGGAGTATAATTACTTGAGACTTCTCTCCAATTCACAGGTGCCTGAACCTGATCTCTCTCAGGCTGGTGACTGGAATAGTGACTGCAGGTCTTCTGGAAATACCTGAATAATATTGCTGTGAACTATCCGGTAATACCAACTGTATATATGAGCACTTAATTGAGAGTTAACTGGGAATTTATCAATTAAATTATATAAAAATAACCCTTTTCTTAGGTAAAGTTAATAATTAAATTAAATTAGCCTTTCTGGAAAAATTAACTGAGGTAATTCAATTAACAAATTAACAATTACAATTAACCCATGCCTGATTTTTTTTATGTATGCCAAGTACTATTTTGTATGCTTGGATCATATGTCCTTGCCTCCTTCAGTATGCCAGGGATGGCAAGTTCAGATGTTTCAGTTTGTGTATTCTAAGTTTCTGAGTTCTACAACCAGTGGTGGCCCTGGCAGTGTGCATTTTTTTAGATTAGTAACATGATCAATAGATGCAACCACAAATGTGAGACATCAACCAACAAATATAATGCATATACATTAAATACTGTGGTTAAATAATAAGTGATGAAAAACAAGTGATCACAATTAATCACAAAGGTATGTTCCCACCTTTCGTGCCACTTTCTCGGCTTGTTCAAACATGTTTGTCTCACACAGGCCAAAGGAATACATCCCCATCAGAAACCTAAGTGGGAAAACAAACAAAGACGCAACGCAATGCAGTAGGAATTTAGCAGATTAATAAACATAATGTGACATGTAAACAAAAATATAACAACAAAGGTAACCATGAAAGATGTGCTGTTAATATAAATAATTCCAAATTGAAATAAGCAACAATGGCTTCTGATTTATTCTAGCTTCCATGGTGAAGGCTACGTTTATCTGTCAATTTATTTGCATCATTCCTATTTGTGTCACGTTTATATAAACACAATGATTGACTGTAACAATGTCTTCATCTGAACAAAATGTAATCATAATCAATTCATCCCACATGAATTAATGAACCTTGATGGACATTACTAAAACAGAAAAAGTAGCTTTAGTAAGACTGTCATGATGTTAATTGACTGATCCTATAGCACTGTGTGGTATAACCTATCCAGCAGATGGCGACACAGTAGATGTAAGTTGATGGAAATAGTCAACAGGTGACGAATTAGTAGTAGAAATGTAGCAACTCTCCAACTGAGGGTGGTATGGTTAGGGCCTGGCAGGGGGCATTCAATACATTGCCAGCCTTGCTAATCAAACTGACTCCACTAAACAAGTTTTAGGCTTCTCTCAAAAATATACCTTTTCATGTTGAGCAGATTAAATTATGCTTAGTCAAACAAAATAGATACACTTTAACAAGATTTCAACTAAGAGGTTGTTATGTTTTCAATAAGGAAACAATGTTGTTGTGCAATAATTACATCACCATCCACAAAACACAAGGCCAATGCTTGAAACCAGACTTGGGGGAGGGCAATTACATTATATAAATTCCAATTCCCCACCAATTACAAAATTACTACCAATTCCAATTACACCTCAAAAATGCCAATTCCATATCGAAATAAAACTGCCTGGGACCAGTGAACAATCACTGACTTGTATCTCAACACAAAATGATAACATCTGTCTCAGAGAAGTTTTAGTTAATTTTCTACATATTATGATACATAATGGTAAACAAATATGATATTCACAACATATTACATTTTATTGATTATTTGTAGCAAATAATTGGAATTAAAAACAAACAACTTAATTATGCTTTGTAGTTATTATGTAGAGTTGTCCGCAAAGTTGACGTCCTGCCTCTTTTCTTCAATTGTCAGTAGTTACGTAATACAACTTGGGCAAGGCGTTAATTACAATAACTGCCAGCGTAACATCGCGGTTGACTGGCAGCACCGAGTACCAAGGCATAGATGGGCATTTCCGTGATTATGTGTTTAATATTGTTATCATGACAGTCACTTACAAACTTCCACGTTATCCCGACTGGAGGATGGGTATTTTTTTCATAGTATATTAGAATTGGTGCCAATAAGGCTGGTAACTCTGGGCTGGTTTCAAACAAAGACTGATGTTTTTGTTAATAACGTACCCATAATGAGGCATGTCAGTGGTCCAATGTGGCATCACACGGGCGATGGAGTCTCGCATCTGAGGTTGGAAGCCCAGGTAGAAGTACGAGTCATGGGCAAATTTGAGGGCCAGCATATCCAGGGGATTGTCCAACAGGATATCCTCCCAGATATCACATGCTTTATCCATGTATCTGTAAATTGGAAGAACTTATCAACAGGCAACATAGAATTGAGAGAGAGATAAGCATAATCTTCTCTAAGTTGTCTTAAAAGTCACATTGCTCCAGTGAGAGAGGTTTTATATTATGGAAATTGTATATTTTTATTTGTATTATTCAGGGTTAATTTTGTTTTGTTTTTAAAGTAAGTTTGTCTTGTCAGATTGTGTCCTGATTGCCTGAAAAAATTGGACAAATGATGGCAGTAAACAAACTTAATACACTCTTACCACAATTTATACTATGTAAACAAGTAAATTAGCATATATATATATATATATATATATAAATTATATTATAAATAGGATTTGTTTTTGTAGTTACCAGTTTTGTAAAGCATATGCATATTAATGGGCTGTGCATAACATGTTAAAATATGCTTTATTATTATTTGCATTATGTAGATTGATATCTCCTCCTGTTCTGTACAAATGCATTGTGATTCAATTTGTTCGCCGGGAACCCGCCATGCCCACCAAGTAAAGGTAAAGGTAACTTATTCAGCTCGTTAACCGTTCAAAGGTTTTACATTTTACCCCCTGACAGACCTGCTACTTATTTCCATCGAAAACTCAACAGTTTCATTGCGAAACAACACAGCTTGCCCACGTTACCTGTGCAATTGGGTGCTTTCCCTGACCACTGTCCGTCCTTCTGGCACGACAGCTCCAGATGACCGTTGGTCAGTTCGTAGCCCTCGCTACATTCATACCTCAGAACAGTGTTCGGAACGAATGGTGCATTGCTGGACACAAGGCGCGCGTAGACCGTGTCGTTTACCTCCGGACACAGACGCTCTACGGACAAATTGTTCAATTCAACCCACAAAACATTTCACATGTCTTAGTACACAGGTGTACACAGGTGAACTCGTAATGTATTATGTGGTGCGGGCATATGCATATTCGTCCTTAGACATATTCTGATACATAGATGCCGGCTGACCGTACCACAAACTCACGCGAACACTACCTCTGAGGCCCTGTCTGTTCATTGTACTTGCCTTATAGTTCTACTCAATGTAAAATATACAATAATCGTGGTAATTTCGGCCAAACATTAATACATTTTACATGCGCATACACGTTTATCTATTGGCAACATAGAGCTACAATGAAAAGTAGAATATATTGTTGTCTCACCGATGCAGTGAATGTGCGAGCTCCAGTTGCCGTTCAGTTGACACGTCTGTACGGGGTCCCCGTTTGCTACGTAGCCGAACTCACACTCTAGCTGACAACTCTCGTTGTAAAACGTCTTCTGCGCTGTGCACGTCGCGNGCTCCAGTTGCCGTTCAGTTGACACGTCTGTACGGGGTCCCCGTTTGCTTCGTAGCCGAACTCACACTCTAGCTGACAACTCTCGTTGTAAAACGTCTTCTGCACTGTGCACGTCGCGTTGAAGTATTTGCCATGTGGATCAGGAGGCAGAGCGTCACAGGTTATGTCTAAAAAATAATATAATAATATTATAAGTATGATTTTATATTGTAATAACATGATAAAACAGGCTGTGATAACACTAATTAGAAATTATCTATGAAACTAATTGTGTGAAACGGTTTGATTATTTGTTAGTTGAAAGTGTGTGCTTATAAGTTGCAGACAAATGTATGAATTAGTATATTTGCTGTGACGTACGTTCACACGTGACGTTGTTACTCCAGGTGCCGTTTTCTGTACATTTGTGTACGCCGTCACTGCTGGTCAGGTTGTAACCGAGTTCACACGACACTTCACATGTGTCGTTGTAGACTTTCGTGTCCACTGTACACATGTCACTGTATATTTCAGCATCGGACTGCTTAATCGGCGGACACCTGACCACTGTAAATAATATTGTTCATTTACATAAATGTATTATTAGTGATGTAGAGTGAAGGAAACTTATCGACAACTTCGAAATTGTGCCGGAGGATGAAGCTACGAAGTCCATGGACAGTCTGAAGAACAAACTAGTCCGTCCTAGAAGAAGTCAATCAGGTCCTCCCGCTACAAGCACCAATCTCGAAACAGAAGATGTCGTACATAGGGCACATCATGTGTGTAGAAGGCGACATGTTGGAAAAGAAAAGAATGATCGGAATGAGTGCATGGTAGCGGAATAGATGAAGACGACACATGGGAGGATGGATGAGGTCAGGGATACAACACCAAAACTGACGATGGACGAATCGAGAGAATCTACAGTATAATTCTGCATTCGCGATATCTACACGTCGCCCGTCTAAATGCACACATACTTTATTTGCGCGTTATCGTGCGACACTTTGACGCCCGCCAAATTTAGGCAATCATTCCTCTTGAGAAATTTAACTTAGAAATCTTCACTTGAATTTTATAGTCATCGAGAAAAGAGTTTAATATATTTACAGAGTATGTTTGATATCGTCTTAGTCTCTTAGTTTCCGGTGTTGTTAAGTATCGAAATTAAAAAGGATGTCCGGTCTTTCTGGAATTATCCTACACGGAACAAATAACCTGACAATCACCAGAGTATCATCGTCAGACAGCCACGAAGTGACACTCACGTTGCACATATACCTCCACCTCACACAGGACCATCGGGTTCACAGTGGCCCTCCTCCTGACGAACACATAGCGTCCACTCGCAGACTGGCACGGAATACGAACTCTCGAGTGTGTCTGCAATGTGTCGACGAAGACGCCACAGAGTTGGTACTCGGCCGTCGACAGTCTCGTCGGTGGCTTGTCTGCAGCCAGCCGAATGTCCGTCACTCCGACATCGAAGTTCGTCTGGCCTGAGTTGTCATAAACGACACGTGTTATCAATAAAGCATTGTGCATATATTAAAACGTATTTTCCAAGTTGTGTTAACAGTTAAGCATTGTGCTTAAATAATAACGTATTTTACAATTAATGACATTTTATTTCAGAACAATAAATACATTGCTCAAATTGCCTTTCGCCAGGAACTACAGTATCTCTCTAGTTTAAATAACTCGTATGTTTAATAGTTTAAATGACTTATCTAATCAGTTCGATAGGAGATCACATAATTTGCTTCTAATCGTAGCATTCGCACGGCTCGTGGCGTCATCTGAACTCTATCTGGGACAGGAAGGTAAGTCACTTTATTTCACAGACCGCATTTGTTTATTAAAAGTATCTATTGCCCAATGGAATGACATTTTGTGGGTTCATCTTGTACAAGAACCTTCACGAGTTATAATCAGCACATAAGTGGGGGTTAACACAATGTGAACCCACATCCACGAGCCACGTATCGTGACATCCAGTTCTGTATTCACGGGGTAAATTTTAGGGCTGTCATCAGCCAATGGATTAACTGAGCAGACGTAGCTGATGGTAGCTAGGTGGGGCTGGATACGGACAAGTTCCAGTACTGACATTAGTGATACTATATTATGTTTACTTACCGTTCCATTTCCCCGTCACAATGATCACCTCCGCTACCTTATAGAGGCCACGAAGATCCACCGCCCACCAAGGATGATCGTCGTTGTGATCATACAACGAGCATGTTGTTATGTTTCCATCCACCGCAAAGTCCGCGACTGTCTTCTCAGCAGTAGACGATTGCAGCGCCATCTTTCGGAGTGCCATGTTGGGCAGCGCTGCGAAACGTTCGTAATAACATTCAACGCCAACTTAATTCGTACTTGTGAATAATCCTTTATTCTGTCGCCACAGCCAACATATATCATTGTGAATGACAGCGTTGTCTTCGTACAGTAACTACGGCATGGCTATATAAGGACCATCCTTTACCCTTTTCGCTATTATAATGTTAGCAACAGCAACAATAATAGCATTATCGTCGTACTCACGGAAAGGGTACACGTCCACTTCGCAAAGTATCAGTTTCGTTTCAGACGGCGCTTTGATGAACACGTAACGACCGTACACGTCAGTGAGGTGACAGCGAGCGAGACCAGAGAACTTGCTCGGGACGACAGAGCACACGCGATACGACGTCTCAGGCAAGTCGCGGGGTTTCTTGAGGCGCGGGTCAACATCAGTCGCTGCCACAGTGACGTGTCCTGGAACGACGTACAGTACCCCAGGAATGATAATACACAGACATTTGATATTTAAACGTTCGGATATAATTTGGCATCCAACACGGATTGTTGTGTGTCAGTGTCTTTATGGTTTTTGACATTTTCTTGGATACTTTTAAATTTTATAATTTATTCGTTATTTACGATGGTGATGCTTCTTCAAAGGTTGGTCAACGTCGGATTCTCAGAGCCAAATAACAATCATTTAATTTTTAATTGAGACACATGTTTCTTTAAATCGTTGTATATGCATATATTATAACTGGTGTTGTACTCTGCTGAATCATGAATGTTTCACTTGTGAATGTATGTATCTGAGTTGCCTACTGGATACCTGACAATAGAAATACGCAGATGCAGCCACTGTGGTCTAACGAAATGAACACATTAATTGCTCACCTGGTGTAAATCCTGTTGGGCGTATTTTCATTGTAGCTGTCTTGAACGACTCGTGGTGACCCTTCCAGTGGTACCAAATAATCCCTCTGGCGAACGAAACATTTTTACCTTTCTGGTAATAGTATCCGTTTAGGTTCGAACTGTGACAAGCAGTGTACCACCAAGCCCCGTGAAAACGGATTGCACATGAACCTCCCGACGTATCGTGATCCCTGTCTTTAGTACTGAATGGCTTGTTGTTGTGACGAAACAGAGAATCATCTGGAATTGTGACCATACAAAGTTTATGTTTACATCTTAGCATGACGTACGTCAGATGTATTCAACTAAGTTCCCATCAATAGCATCCACATGCTAGGTTCCATTGCAGGCGTTGGTACTTACTCATGGTACTTGATTCAAGATATGCATCCAATCGCAGCGTGTAATTATTCGATTCATCATCGATGGAGAAGCCGCTGTATTCGGCGAACCTCGTCTCTCCATCGAAGGTCTCCAGGTCTATCCTCAGCACCTGGTTGCCGCTGGTCGTCAGCGAGTGGATGTTGTCGTTTCCCAACCAAAACTCGCCACTCGTCGAACCGAACCCGTTCTTGTAGTCGTTCCAGTCACGATAGAAGTCAACTGATCCATCATGACGTCCCTGGAACACCTGTGAGGTCCCAATTAGCGACAGTGACAAAACTGACAATCACATTGTAGACCGTTGTTTATCATTATGATGAATGTAACGTTTCTGTCGTTTTTTGTGATTAGAATTATATTTCCTAATGCTTTATACACGGGTTAAACATTTCAAATGTGACTGAATAAATCAATTTTGCCGGCGCAGACCGGTGTTATGTAATTTATTAGCTCGAGCGTGCCCGTACCTAAGGCGTGGCGTTGCCTTTGTTAGAGAGTTATGCATATTACGTAGGCAGTGATCAAAGTATTACCCGATAGGGGTGTTTTAGGTTATTTACATATGGATTTAACGAGTGATTCCCTGGTGGTCTAGATCAGAAAAAAGTGAATGTGATGTGAACTATTTTCACATTTCTTCAGTGAAAAGATCGATAAACTCCTGTCGGGTTTGCAGTGTTTCAACACCATCGATAGGTCAACAGATGAAAAACGTTGTTTCACTGACTGTATCCATGTGTTTGATCCAACTACGAACGCAGAGATCACAGCGATTTGTGGTACTACTGACAAAACGTGTGTATTGGATCCTCTGCCTGCTAATCAACTAAGGGACGATATCAGCAGTATTGTGTCGGTCATCACAATGACTACAAATATCTCTCTGGATGAGACAGTCATGCCAAGGCCGCTTAAGCATGCAATTGTCCGTCAATCGCTGAAGAAACCATCACTTAACAAAGACATCCTGAGTAACTACCGACCAGTGAGTAACCTCACACAATTATCGAAGGTAATTGAGAAAGTAGTCGCGCTTAGGATAATAACGCACGTTTCTGATCAGCAAATGGTTGGGTGCTTTCAGTCGGCGTATCGAAAAAAACATTCGACTGAAACCGCGCAACTGTACGTTACAAGTGCCATCAAAACAGCCATAGACAATAAACAAGGAACAACTTTGGTTCTCGTTGATTTTAGTGCGGCGTTCGACACAATCAACAATGACATCTTGATTAGGCGACTACGTTTGCGTTACGGCTTCGTTGGCAAAGCACTAGGCTGGATTATATCGTATCTGCAAGAGTGGACGCAGCGTATAGTAATCGGTGGCCAATTATCGAGTACAACTACTCTGACAGCGGGTGTCCCGCAAGGCTCTGTCCTTGGACCACTGCTCTTTTCACTGTACGTCCAGCCTATTGGCGACATTATTCGAGCCCATTGACTATTCTTTCACCACTATGCTGATGACTTACAGATCTACTCACACTTCGACCTGAATCCATCCGCTTTAGCTGCTGTTGTGCAGCAAATGGAGGATTGTTTGGAAAAAAACAATGGATGGCCTGGAATTCTATGTGTAAGAATGACGGCAAGACACTGTATCTTCCAATTATACCCAAGTCTGCGGCTGCACTGGTTGACGGCAGTGTGATTCGTGTTGGTGTTTCTATAATCACAGCTTCTCGATGTGTTCGAAATCTCGGTGTCTTCGTTGACAGGCACCTAGATATGAAAAAGCAAGTGTCTCAAACCGTCAGTGCATGCTCATTCTACCTCCGCCACATTAATCAAATCAGCCGTTTTTTTACCCAAACCCACAAAGGAACGCGTAGTCAATGCCACCATCACATCGCGGCTTGACTACTGCAATGCACTCTTATACGGCACGTCTGTAGTTAACATTGCGTGTCTGCAACGAATACACAATTCGGCTGCCAGATTGATTCTGCGTCGTCCACGTAGCGACAGTGCCAGGCCTGTTACAAGAACTTCACTGGCTGCCCGTGGCACGCAGAATCGATTTCAAGATACTGGTACTTACATACAAAGCCATGCGCGACGAAGCGTCAAATCGTGCGCCCAAATCCACCGGCGAGAGCACTGCGCTCTGCCAGCAGTGACAGTTTGGAAGTGAAGCGCACTCGAACCAAGGCTGGGGGCGGCTCGTTCG
>SDWI01001183.1:51616-73638 GCA_009193005.1 Lamellibrachia luymesi
ACAGTCAACAACTACAATGTGGGACAGTCAACAACTACAATGTAGGACAGTCAACAACTACAATGTGGTACAGTCAACAACTACAATGTAGGACAGTCAACAACTACAATGTGGTACAGTCAACATGCAACTACAATGTGGGACAGTTTACAACTACAATGTGGGACAGTTTACAACTACAATTTGGTACAGTCAACAACTACAATGTGGGACAGTCTACAACTACAATGTGGTACAGTCAACTACTACAATGTGGGACAGTCAACAACTACAATGTGGTACAGTCAACTACTACAATGTGGGACAGTCAACAACTACAATGTGGGACAGTCAACAAATACAAGGTGGGACAGTCAACAACTACAACGTGGGAGA
Organism: Lamellibrachia luymesi; assembly: GCA_009193005.1. NCBI lineage: Eukaryota > Metazoa > Annelida > Polychaeta > Sabellida > Siboglinidae > Lamellibrachia > Lamellibrachia luymesi. The sequence goes on from SDWI01001183.1 coordinate 51,992, forward strand.
GTCAACCATGATAACGGCCCGTCGGGTAGACGACGGTCAGGTTTGAGCGCACGTGCCGCATCCCTCAAACACACAGACATCTTTGTTAGGTTGCAGTGAATACTGGACTTGTTTGCGTCACAGTGGGATATTTTCAAACTGTCACCGAAACATTTGGTTCCGTCGAAGAAATAAACCATCAAAATATAACTTGATACTATACCATAGGCCTCGTTATTTACTACTCGGGACTTACCCATGGCTGTGGTGAGAGACCTACCCTGTCTTCGCTGTTTGGCCGAGTGGGTACGTGTGTCGGCTTAGCTTCGAAGTGTGACGCCAACTAAGAGACGCCGTTGTACGAGCTATTTTCGTACTTAATTTCTGGAAGCCACTAAACACCGCTGTCGCAAATAGACCTGTCTTCCAGTCACGCTTCGCTGATTGCAGCACCACGCGCTGCGCTCAAAGCGAAGTGCGCACTACACTACACCGTTTAAAATTCCTTGTGCTGCATTCTTACACTGAACCATGCTTCTAGTTTTAATATGAATTAAGGCAGCTCTTACGCCGCAAGGAAGCACAGTCATGATTTATGGCAACTTCTTAAAACATAAAAGTCAACATCAGATCAAGCTGAAACAGAAGTTGACAGAATAGATGTGTGCGTGTGTGCGCGCGTGCGTGCGTGCGTGTGTGTGTGTGTGTACGCGCAAATGTGTCTGTTTGTGTCATAGACACAAATAGAACACCCGTTAGTAAAACAAGACCGCTGAGCCCTTATCAGTTGACACATGATAATGTGATGCCGGCATGGACCAGTGACATTCATGCTGCTGCACGGCAAGAACCCACTGGAGGCCCAGTGTTTACACTGTACAGCACCCAGTCTTCGTCCTATATCTATAGATATACAGTACTAATAAGAGATTATTACTACATAGCTATATATACCTAATACCTTATTTCGTGCACAATCTATCCATGGACCTTGTATATCAAATATCATAACATATTAACTATAACAGTAGCACCACTAAACTTGATCGAAACTGAACTTTCTGAAGTGCTCTATACATGTATTAGCTAATGACTGCAAGTGGTCAAAATCTCATCCTGTTGGACATTCTTCTCTAAGGTCAATTGTCAATTTAAGCTGTTAATTATTTTAGTAGGCAACCTTTCACATGGTTTGTCAAACAAATGCATAGAATGCAATGAATGTTGTAATGTGTACAGAATGAGTTACATGATAGTGGTTCATACAACGATGAAAAGGCAGGCGACTACCAAAAAGGGGAGAGCCTCATTAAATGCAGATGATATAATAAAGAACAAAAATCTTATTAATGAGCTGATATCTAGTAGAGTTTTAAAACAAGAGTTACAAATATGCATACACACACGCACACATTATTTATAAAACTTAATCCTACCCCTATAACATTTTATGTTGCACCCAATCAATGTGATTAATGGGAAACACTTAATGTACGCTACCCTCAAGAAAAACAAACGTATCTGTAATATATTGATATTTCAGAACATTTTCGAAACTGTTACATTCATTCACATATACACTAACACAGCACAAACATTTGCAACATAAATTACCTGTAAATAACGAGATGTTAAATCCTGTCTTCTGTCGATTCGTACAGCTGTAAGCCACACAGGAAATAACCATATTCATTTGTCCCACAACTTTCTCCAGCAAGCCTCCAAAATGTTTGTCTTGGAGAGTTTAACACAAATTCACGATGCTCACTCCAGTATCAACAACCCAACAGCCCACACTTATAACACAACTGCTGGGACCACCCTCACCCAAATTATTAATAAGTCTCATGGCCATGCCCCATTAAGAACAAATGACAATGACAAATCTTAAGTTAATTGGTTCCTGGTGTCATCGTCACTGGCTACTAGCCCGATAAGTTTATACTTCTCTGGTTGCCACCTCATCTTCATTGCTTTTGTTTGCCTTATATTGTACATGATGATGGTGAGGAGGAAATAAATTAACGTACTTACTCACTTACTTACTTACTTATTTGCTTAGTTACTTACTTACATATGTTAGACAACTATTTGTAACATGCTATTTTCACACTATAAACAGTACTACCCTATGTGTCATGCAGTGGATGCAACTGTTTCTGCCGTGCAATGAAATGCCGGCCAGTGGTCCATGCCCGCTTCACGGCAGTGAGCTGGCTTATCGCTCTTGTGTATAGGGGGGTGATTAATGATGTAACTCTATGGTTTGTGTATGTACGTGTATGTACGTGCGGCGTGCGTGCGTGCGTGCGCGCGTGTGCACGTGTGCGTGTTCAAGTGTGCGTTCGCGTCTGGGCGGGTTATATAACTGCAATGCAGCAGCACTGCCAACTGACGAAGTAGTTCGACGGTTAAGGCGCAGGACTGGCAGTCGAGAGGACCGGGTTTCGAGCCCACCTGTTGCCTTGAATACATTCCTCCACCATACATTGCTAACACAACAACACCAATTGTGTAGCTCCAGTTCGAGAACAAAACCCGCCATCGATGTAATGAGACCTGAGTCGGCCCCGCCAGTCCAGTCACACCACGACAGGGTTAAGATGGCGATCTGCGACAAACGCGACCCGACTGCTTTGAGAACAATTCCAAGTGCTGCATCAATAACCGCTGTTCTGTTAACTACATGTGCCAGATCGAGTATCTGTGTACTCGAGTAATCGGATCAAGATTGTATCGGGCGTGCCGTCGGCAAAGCCACGAATCTTTAGAAATGTCTTTAGAAAATATTGGCAGCTGAATCACGCATATATGCTTTTTGATCATATTTCAGGACGAAGTTTAATTGTAGCCTTTGTTGCACACCTTTGACATTTCGAGTATCTTCTACTGGCAATATTTCCGTTCTGTGTTATCATCGTGGAATTCTTGGTTTGTGTCGCCAAGTGCGTTTATAGAAAACAACATCGCCGGCATCAACCCAGAAGTTGACAAGAACATTCAGCTACTGTGATGGGTGGCGGCGTCATGGCGGTGGTATCTTAGGGTGACGTTCTTTTTTTCACAGAGAATAATCTGCTTTACTATGGGCTGCAACTGAAGGCGAATTTCTCTCGTACTAGTTTTCAAGTCTGACAACAGCTGCTGACCAGTGGAAATACACTAAAACAAACTGACAACAAAAATCTATTTGCGTTTAGTAATTGGCAATACGAGGATAAGGAAGGATGGGGGGAATTAGAAAGACTGGGGGACAAATGACAGTTCTGATGGCAGAGCCGCTAGTTTGTATGTTAGAAATGTCCTCATCTGATGAACACTTGCAGGAGAACACTACCTCGCGCTGTCTCGACAACTCATTTTGACTTGATTAAAATAATCCGGTCGAAATAAAGGTGGGTGCCAGGCACCTGATGGACACCCCATGGATCCACCCTTGATAACTCAGTAGGCACGGTGACGCGATGTTCAAGAATGCTGTGATAAATAAAAGGTTGTAGTACACTTGTATGTCTCCTGTTATATCAGATTGTTGCACTATTGTGTGTCTCCTGTAATATCAAATTGCAGAAACCATCTTGCTCCAGTCCTCCTCTGGTGTTTGCTGTAAGCTAGTGTCAGTAATATCTTACTATGATCCAGCTAGAATATGTTTGTTATTCTACTCCTCGGAGACGCTTTGCATCTCAGGTGCCTAGCTTTCAGGCGTCACCATCGACCCAGGAAGGATCCGTAAAACAATTGAAATTAATTAACACTGATCAGTGAAAACTGATAAGTGTTCTGAAATGACCATAAAGACGATCTAGAATAGCTATAACAAATATGAATGCTTTTTTGTCAGGTAAATAAACCCATATACAATCAAGTATGTACCTAAAAATATAATTATGTTAAAAAAAATATATATATATATATATATAAGTTTAAAATAAATCAGTTACAATAAATAAATAAGTTCAAATATACATACATAAAAAATAAATAGAAAACAAATGCACTACCAAAACAGATACACTAACAAATAAATAAATAAAAAATATGTATATATTAATAAATAATTTTAAATATATAAATCGGATGTCAAATCACCACTGTACACAATAAAGTGTTTGTGCCTAGACCGCATCGGTCCATTATGAATATTTATACAAGTGTTCATACATTTTATCAAATTATTGTTAATGTCATAAACCCGTTTTCTAAAACCATTACTATTCTTGTGCGATAGGGCGTCAAAATTATCAATGGAATTGTTAACAAACATACAATTGTCCCATATATTGTATCCTAAAATTAGCATATGCATGTTTTTGTAGGCAACATTCAGTTTCAAATAAGTACTCTCGCTAAAATTTACCCAGAGTTGGGAACTATAAATTGTACAACAATAGGCATGAAATAGATGCAGTTTTACATCAACTGAACAGTTGTGAAATTTCTTAATTCTGAATACATTTAGACCTGGCATAAAAATTACGCAGATGTCTTAACATATCTTCTTCATCCTTCACAGATCATTACAAATGCCTGCACTTAAATGTTTGGCCTTTTCAACATATTCAAGTTTGTTGTTATTCAAGTAAACATTGGTACATTTTAGTTGATAGCTATGTGGTTTGACAACCATACGTATCGATTTTATAGGGTTGTATAACATATCATTTTCAAAACCATATTTAGAACACATAGTCAGTAAAGCCTACATACTACAGACCACAGGGACTAGGTGCAATAACACATAAATCGTCTGCATAAATCATAATTTTATGTCTAGCACAGCAGTTGTTAATGTGACATCCAATACCAGCATTGTTTAATGTATTACTAAAATCATCCACATATACTGTAAATAAATATGGTGATAATATCCAACCTTGTTGAACACTGTTCGCTACATTAACATCTGGAGGTCATTGTACCCCATTTAATACAAACCATTAGGGTTCTGTATTAGTATAAGAGAATATGTACGAACAAAATAAGAATGCCTCAAATAAGCAGTTTCTTAAATATTGTTCAATGGTTAACTCTATCGAATGCTTTAGATGCATCTAAAATCATGTATACACAGGGCTGTTGTAGCCTCTACACACAGGGCTGTTGTAGCCTCTATACACAGGGCTGTCGTAGCCTCTATACACAGGGCTGTTGTAGCCTCTATACACAGGGCTGTCGTAGCCTCTACACACAGGGCTGTTGTAGCCTCTACACACAGGGCTGTTGTAGCCTCTACACACAGGGCTGTTGTAGCCTCTACACACAGGGCTGTCGTAGCCTCTATATACATGGTTGTTATAGCCTCTATGCACAGGGCTATTGTTGCCTCTATACACAGGGCTGTTGTAGACTCTATACACAGGGCTGTCATAGCCTCTATACACAGGGTTGTTATAGCCTCTATGCACAGGACTATTGTTGCCTCTATACACAGGGCTGTTGTAGCCTCTATGCACAGGGCTGTTATAGCCTCTATACACAGGGCTGTTGTAGCCTCTATACACAGGGCTGTCATAGCCTCTATACACAGGGCTGTTGTAGCCTCTGTATACAGGGCTGTTGTAGCCTCTATACACAGGCCTGTCGTAGCCTCTATACACATGGTTGTTATAGCCTCTATGTACAGAGCTATTGTTGCCTCTATACACAGGGCTGTTGTAGCCTCTATACACAGGGCTGTTGTAGCCTCTATACACAGGGCTGTTGTAGCCTCTATACACAGGGCTGTTGTAGCCTCTATACACAGGGCTGTCGTAGCCTCTATACACAGGGCTGTCGTAGCCCCTATACACAGGGCTGTTGTAGCCTCTATACACAGGGCTGTCGTAGCCCCTATACACAGGGCTGACGTAGCCCCTATACACAGGGCTGTTGTAGCCTCTATACACAGGGCTGTCGTAGCCTCTATACACAGGGCTGTTGTAGCCTCTATACACAGGTTTGTTATAGCCTCTATACACAGGGCTGTCGTAGCCCCTATACACAGAGCTGTAGTAGCCTCTGTATACAGGGCTGTTGTAGCCTCTATACACAGGGCTGTCGTAGCCTCTATACACAGGGTTGTTGTAGCCCCTATACACAGGGCTGTTGTAGCACCTATACACAGGGTTGTTGTAGCCTCTATACACAAGGTTGTTATAGCCTCTGTATACAGGGCTGTTGTAGCCTCTGTATACAGGGCTGTTGTAGCCTCTATACACAGGGCTGTTGTAGCCTCTATGCACAGGGCTGTTGTAGCCCCTATACACAGGGCTGTTGTAGCCTCTATACACAGGGTTGTTGTAGCCTCTATACACAGGGCTGTTATAGCCTCTGTATACAGGGCTGTTGTAGCCTCTATACACAGGGCTGTCATAGCCTCTATACACAGGGCTGTTGTAGCCTCTATACGCAGGGCTGTTGTAGCCTCTATACACAGGGCTGTTGTAGCCCCTATACACAGGGCTGTTGTAGCCTCTATACACAGGGCTGTTGTAGCCTCTATGCACAGGGCTGTCGTAGCCTCTATATACACAGGGTTGTTGTAGCCCCTATACACAGGGCTGTTGTAGCCCCTATACACAGGGCTGTTGTAGCCTCTATACACAGGGCTGTTGTAGCCTCTGTAGTATTGAATCACAGTTTTAACACATCTATAGAATGATCAGCGGAATTACCTTTCTTGAAGTCAAACTGATTGTCAGTTGTACGCAGCTATGATTCCATTAGTTCAAGCAATGTAAGTTCAACAATTTTAGAAACGACTGTAACCAATAGAATGGGTCTGTATTTATTAACATCGCTAGTGTCACCAGATTTGTTTTTGATCAAGGGAATAATATTAATTTTCATAAAGTCATCAGGTAGATGTCCATGTGTGATAACACTAGTGTAAAAAACGGACAGTAATATATTTATGCGCCTATCTGCATGTTCGGCAGATAGCCCATTGTTACCACATGATTTACCAGATTTCAGTGTGTCTATAGCATTCTGCACCATGCAAGGTGTAATGTGTATATTACTGTCACTATAAAAATCCCCTGTATTTTATACACACTCTTTCACATGTTGCATATTTACATCAGAATTGACGCTATTTAACAAGGATTCAAAATGTACTTTCCACATAGCAGATATTGAAGATGGGTTAGTAGCACCACTGACAGTAATGGCAATGAGTACAACTTTCTTGTATGCTTTGGACACATTTTTCCCAAAAAAATGCCACATCTTTACTCTGCATGGAAGTTGCCATGACATCTGCACGACCCATTTCTTCTTTGTTGGCACTGCTGATATTTAAAATGTAGCCTAGTTCGCCGCATGTGGTCAACATTTGGATCATATTTAGGTTTTCCCATATTATGCCACAGAATGTAAAAATTTCTGGCTTCACTGTATGTCTCTTTAATATAATCATTCCAAATAGGTACAATGTATTCTTAACAACTAGTTTCCCACATGTACTAATCGTTTCTAAACTAGTTTCCATAAGTGCAACACATATTATTATTAAAAAGTTGGTAAATGTTGAACTACGAAGCTATGCATTCGGGAGAACTGGTATTTTTGCTAGTACATACATGTTGCATAGTTTCAATAATTGTTTTGTTGGACTGTCTATCGAGAGGTCAGTTGTTCGAGTCCACCTGCTGCCTTTCGCAATTTCATTCACTACACGTTCCCTGTGTCTTTTGGATGATACACCAAATAGTCATATGTCCTTTTACCTGGTGCCTATGCAGCACTGGTTATGACACTTTGTCCCATCAGTAATACTTTCTGACACTCTAAAGCCCAGCCTATTCCAACATTGATTACGACACATTGCCACATCAGTAATACCTTTCTGACTGTCTAAAGCCCAACCTATGGCATCACTGTGATCATTTCGTTTTAAATTTGTTCCAGTTTTTTTTTATTATTATTCGGTGCACCCATTACATTTCATAGCAGATGGATGTTTTATAAGAACAGACATCATAACCTGAAAAAAACATTGTTCCCAACATGCAACAAAAATATAAGTGGTCAAGGGTTTACTAAACATATTGACATTTGCCTTGCAACTTTTTGGTAAATATTCTGAAAGAAAATTACAGAAACCCAGGAAAATACGAATCTGGCAATAACAACAAAACATAAATATCTTTTGATATTTTAAAGACTAGTACAAAAAACTGACCACAGCCACGTCATGCGTCAAAACAAATAATCTGACTGCCTGGTCAGACACCACAGAGGATGACGGTGAACATGCGATGACACATCAGTTTCTCCTTCAATGGTGTCTGCCAGTCAGACCACTTGTCTATCACAAGGTCGTAGTACTCGATGGCTGCAGAGTTCACCTGGTCACCACCACCGCTCCCTGACACCAGTACAACACCCTGCCACACCACAGCTGGGGCATAGCTGTGCTCCTGGCATGGCTGACTCAGCCTTGTCCAGCTGTCTGTGGCCGGGTCATACCGGAGACATGTCCGGTTGAAGCCTCCCATCACGAAAATTGATCTACTAACAGAAACTGCAGCACCAAGGTGAAACAGCTCAGGTGTGGCCGCCAGGGTGAGCCACTTGCTTGACACGGTGTCAAAGGCCTGTGTGCAGGAGAACTCCTTATTGTTTGCACTGCGGCCACCAAACACATAGACCCTGTGGCCGTAGCTGATGGCTGCGGGGTCAAGCACAGGCTGTGGCATGTCAGGTAGAGATGACCACTGATGCTGCTTCAGGTCAAACCTTTCCACAGATGCAGTCACCTTCTTACTGACATCCTCCCCGCCCACTACATACACGTAGTCTCCAAGAAGGACACTACGGTGAAAATAGTGTGCAGTAGCCAGCGATGGCATCTGGGTCCATTTGTTGTTGACCAGGTCCAGCAGCCAGCAGTCACCCTTCACCACACCACCCTTATTCCCGCCCGTCAGCAGCAGCTGGTCACTGGCCAACTGACACACGTCATAGTACGCACCAACTGACTGTGGTAGCTCTGTCAACTGCTGCCAACACTTCTTCTCTTCCACCCAGTAGTGGCAGTGGTTGTGCTTCACCAACCCTTCTCCGTTCTTCTTGTTTGTCACCCCACCTACCACCAGGAGGCGCTGCTTGGGGCGGTAGTTCACATGGGCATTGTCAGAGGAGGCTGCAGCAGAAGATGTGAATTACGATCAAAACAAATACACTTTAAGTATCAAATCTACCAATTGATGAGGAGTGTACAACATCATATGAAAGGGGGAACTGACAGAGAAAACTCAAAGGAGTACTACTACAAATACACATCCAAAGAAATGTTCACCAATAATTTCAGACAATGAACTTAAATGTGTATGCTTAAATGCCAGGAGCATAGTAAATAAAAAAAGTGAGTTAGACATTATGGTAGCAGATATTGATCCTCATGTAATAGGCATCACAGAATCATGGGCAAATGAAGATATAGTAGATGCTGAGTTAGCACTGACAGGCTATGTAATGTTTAGGAAGGATAGACGAGAAAGAAGGGGAGGTGGAGTAATTTTGTATATTAAAGAATCTATCCAAGCATATGAAATTACACTGAAAAGTGAAGCAGATAGTGTGGAAGTAATTTGGTGTAACATAGTTACCAGGAACTCAACATTAACAATAGGAGTAGTTTATCGTAGTCCTAACATAGGACAAGAGGAAGATGTAAAATTACAAAAGGCGATAAGGGAGGTGAGCAAGGGAGAATGTGTTATAATGGGTGATTTTAACCATGGCCATATACAATGGGAATCATTAGAGAGTGCTGGAGGTGACGACCATCAGTTTCTACTTCTAACACAGGATTGTTTCCTTACTCAACATGTCTTGGAACCAACCAGAGGTGGGAATGTGTTAGATTTAATTTTGTCTTCTCAAAATGAATTAGTTGACAATGTTAAAGTACACGAACCTTTGGGTTCAAGTGACCATAACCAAATCCATTTTAATATAAAAGTAAAAACAGGGAATACATATAAAAAACAATGGAGGAGGAACTTCAACAAAGGCAAATATAAAGTGATGAGAACATATCTAGCAAATATAGATTGGAATAACTTGCTGAAGAACAAGACAGCAACAGAATGCTGGACTTGTTTAAAATATGAGATTGAGGGCATTATTGAGAAATTTATTCCATTAAGAAAACAAGGGAAAAGATCCAGGAAAAAACACCTGTCAAAAGAAGCTATTAGAAAAATTGCTCACAAACAGATGCTGTGGAAGGTCTATAAACACACTGGAAATGTAGAAGACTACACAAACTACAAAGAGGCACTTAACCTAGCTACAACTGAAATTAGAAAATCTAAAAGAACCTTTGAAAAAAAATTGGCAGGTAATATAAAAAATGACAGCAAGAGTTTCTATGCTTATGTAAGGAGTAAACAGAAAGTTCGAGATAAGGTCGGACCACTGGAAAACAACAGTGAAAACATAATTTCAGATGGGTTCCAAATGGCAGAGGTCCTGAATGAGTATTTCAGCTCAGTTTTTACCACAGAAGATATCAGCTCACTTCCAGTTCCATTGACTAAATTTGAGGGCAATAAATCAGAACATTTAGGGCAGTTATTTGTAACTCCTGAAATGATAGCAAAGAAAATTAAGAAGATGAAAGATAATAAATCACCTGGAGTTGATGGGATACCACCAAAACTGCTAAAGGAAATTGTTGATCAAATTAGTACACCACTTGCAAACTTATTTAACTTGTCACTAGAAGAAGGAATAGTTCCTTCAGAATGGAAAGAAGCAAACATTACGCCGCTATTTAAGAAGGGATCGAGGAAGAAGCCAGAAAATTACAGACCAGTGAGTTTAACATCAGTTGTATGTAAATTACTCGAAACATTAATTAGAGACCACATGGTGGAATTCCTCGTAAAACATAAATTAATAAATACATCTCAACATGGATTCCTAAAAGCAAGGTCATGTCTAACCAATCTCTTATGTTTTTTAGAAGAAATTACAAAGTGGGTAGATGACGGGTCACCAGTGGATGTTGTCTACTTAGATTTTCAGAAAGCTTTCGATAAAGTGCCACATCAAAGATTGTTACTTAAACTAAAAGCCCATGGTATAGGTAATGATGTAATCAACTGGATAGAAAAGTGGCTTACACACAGAAGACAGAGAGTAATAGTAGATGGTGAGATTTCAAACTGGAAATCTGTTTTGAGTGGGGTACCACAGGGATCAGTATTAGGCCCTATACTGTTTTTAATATATATAAATGATTTGGAAGATGACATATCTAGCAAAGTACTCAAATTTGCAGATGACACAAAAGTATTCAGAAAGGTTACTAATGATACAGATAAACAAAGTTTACAGGATGATCTAGATAAATTAGTTAAATGGTCAGAAAAATGGCAAATGTTATTCAATTTTGGGAAGTGTAAATGTATACACATAGGACATGGAAACATGGACGAAGAATATAAAATGGGGGATGCTGTACTAGGTAGAACCACACAAGAAAAGGACTTAGGAGTAACATTTAGTGCTGACATGAAAGTTTCAGAGCAATGTGGGATTGCTGCTTCGAAAGGAAATCAAATTCTAGGGCTAATTAGGAGAACTATCATGTATAAGGAGAAACAGCTAATTGTACCCCTGTACAAAGCAATAGTTAGACCACATTTGGAATATTGTATTCAAGCATGGAGGCCGTATCGTAAAAAGGACATAGACAAGCTAGAAAGAATACAACGAAGAGCAACTAAAATGATTCCAGAATTGAGAGACCTTAGTTACGAAAGTCGCTTATTACAATGTGGTTTGACAACACTAGAGACCAGGAGACTAAGAGGAGACCAAATAGAAGTGTTTAAAATAGTGAACGGTTATGAGGATGTTGATAGGAATATGTTCTTCAAACTTAAAGAAGGCAGTAGAACCAGAGGACACAAAGCAGCATTAGTTAAGGAGCAGTGTAGGTTGGACATGAGAAAGTACTCTTTCTCACAGAGGGTGATAAATGAATGGAACAAACTGCCAAATGATTGTGTTAATGCTAGTAGTGTGAATATGTTTAAAAATAGAATTGACAGATATCTGATAAGGGCGGGCTACACATAGATGAGAAAATGTTTGGACTCTCGATAAGCCAATGGCTTCCTTGTCCACTTGCCATCTGGAACTTGTTGTTCGAGATGGCAATCTTGTTAAATCTTGTTAAATCTTGAAAGATAGAGAGGAACCAGGAGATGTGAATTATGACATAAATCATTACACAAAGTATCAGTTCTAAAATGTACAACGAGAGAAATAAAATTATTTGACAGAAACATTTTGAGGATGCACAAACTGAATGTAGGGAAACCGAAAACTAATTAAATCACATGTTCTCCTTCCCGGAACACCCCACTATATTGGAAATTGTGTTGATTAACAAATTCTTTCAACATTATTCTTTATTTCCTATGAGTCACTTCTCAAGGTATAACCATAGCCACAGCTAAGACAAAATGAAAAATATCATCAAAGAATTTTTGTCCAGCATGTTACCTAGCATAGTTGCCTATCCTCTGAAATAATAAATATTTACTAATAGTAAATTTTGTCCAAATAGCTAAAAATGCTTTCATGTAGGCGCTTTGCTATAAATATAATCACCTTTCCATAGTATTGTCTATTTATCAAGTGTAAACTGTGTGGTTGCTTAGAAAAACATACCTTGTGTTTCTTTAAAAGGAATAAAAACAACGATTGCTTGAAATCATATTATATAACAAGCTGTAGTATATTTCCATTTCCACAACGCAGAAAATTTCATTAGAATTCAGTGAATTAATAATTCCAAATAATACTCTGTTCTACCAACCTGTCTCAATTATGACAAGGACGTGCTACGAGACTAGGACTAGATACATTTTATTCATAATTAAACATTGCTTAGACACTTGTTATTGTTATAAAAGTGAACTTTATTCATAATGAAAACTCATATTCTCACATATTCTAGCTATTCAATAGAATAACCTTTTACTCATTCATATTAAATATTGACAGACATGTGATGTGATAAAATAAATAATTACACGTTTTAAGGTAAAAATATGAAAATGGACAAATGACGAAATGCATATAGCCAGTGAAAAATAAATGCATTTGACAAGAAATGTACCGTTGCTTTTTTGAAGCTTTTCTTTCGCCTGATGTAATTCGTCTTTCACCTTGCACAAGTCGTCTTTTACGAGTCACATTTGTTCTGAAATGAGTTCAGTCTACCTGTTATTATACACATTTCATCTCAATTCTACAACATCATCTAAATGTAATTTCAACAAATATAATTCCCAGTTCTTTTTATGAAAATAAGTAACTATGTGCAAATTTCTAATGAGACACATAAAATGCAGCAAGGAATATAATATCATCACTTTGGCTTCATCGTAACTACAGAACCTTTGGTAAAATGTTTTATAAACACTGAACAATCTTATCTCATCCAAAAATATGAATTTTGTTTGTCCAAAAACATCCCATTGTCACTCCTAAATTCACACGTACATATTCTTGAAAACCCACATTTTTAATGCATCATTATGTTCAAGTATGCTGTGAAGTATACATTAGTTAGTGTCTACTTACAATATAGAATTGATGATAACACAAGGTTACATTACAGGATGTATATTTAAATAACTAATGTATATTTAAATAATATATTTACACCGAGAGGTTTTGTACTATGATTATGTGCCTTATTTCAAAATAAGCACAGCATTAACAAACATATAGTACGGCTTACTACATTTACTAGCATCACACTTTCAGATAACTAAGATGTCTCCAACTATTGTATAAAGGTTGTTAAATCAGTGATGCTGTAAATGAAACTGTACCTTCAGCAGCCGCTCTTTGCTTCTGTTCACTTTTTACTTTGTCTGTAAAAGATACAATACTCACATTTCAGGAACTTGGAACACTCTATTTACCCATTGAATAGTATGACACCTGACATCAATGCTCATTGTTTTGTTGGTGAAATTTTTTAATATTTTTAAATGTCTTAGAACAAATTTTAATAAATAATATCTGGTAATCCTGTGTATTACATTATTCCTGCGTTTTTAGATAGCCCTTTCCATTTGACTCAAATTGGCAAAGTCAGGCATCATTAATTGTGTTTTCCTTAAACATTCCTCCAGCTCACCATCAGTGCATTGGTGTTTTAAAATGGACCCCATTCCTGACCAAACCATACATTTATATTTCTTGACCAGAGTACATGGGCTACATGTGGTCTAAAGCGTGGAATGTTCTGTGAAGGCAATGGTTGAAACAGAGAGTTACCCACATTGGTGTGAAACTACCTGACTGTATTTACATTAAACAAAAACAACAAATAATGTATAAAAACAAATAATGTAAAAAAAACTAAATAAATAATGTTAAACAATTTGTGTTACTATGTGTCACATGTCACCCTTTAATTCTACTCCAGTATTTTCTTGAAAACCCAGCCGTTTCATGGGTGACATTCATTTGACGGTATATTACTAGATGGTATGTCCAGTGTATTGCTCACATTAATTTTTTTTTTATTTTTGAAAAAATTATTTTATTTGTGAAAAAACATTCCTTCCATACAAATTTTGATTCCACATTTACAATAAGTAGAAATAACAAATAATGTTACCTAGCATAGTTGCCTATCCTCTGAAATAATAAATATTTACTCCTAGTAAATTTTGTCCAAATAGCTAAAAATGCTTTCATGTAGGCACTTTGCTATAAATATAATCACCTTTCCATAGTATTGTCTATTTATCAAGTGTAAACTGTGTGGTTGCTTAGAAAAACATACCTTGTGTTTCTTTAAAAGGAATAAAAACAACGATTGCTTGAAATCATATTATATAACAAGCTGTAGCATATTTCCATTTCCACAACGCAGAAAATTTCATTAGAATTCAGTGAATTAATAATTCCAAATAATACTCTGTTCTACCAACCTGTCTCAATTATGACAAGGACGTGCTACGAGACTAGGACTTTCCATTCATTCACCATATTGTTGCTTAGAAGCAAGCGTCTGGGATTTTAAATTATGACAGGTACATTTTATTCATAATTAAACATTGCTTAGACACTTGTTATTGTTATAAAAGTGAACTTTATTCTTAATGAAAACTTATATTCTCACATATTCTAGCTATTCAATAGAATAACCTTTTACTCATTCATATTAAATATTGACAGACATGTGATGTGATAAAATAAATAATTACACGTTTTAAGGTAAAAATATGAAAATGGACAAATGACGAAATGCATATAGCCAGTGAAAAATAAATGCATTTGACAAGAAATGTACCGTTGCTTTTTTGAAGCTTTTCTTTCGCCTGATGTAATTCATCTTTCACTTTGCACAAGTCGTCTTTTACGAGTCGCATTTGTCCTGAAATGAGTTCAGTCTACCTGTTATTATACACATTTCATCTCAATTCTACATCATCTAAATGTAATTTCAACAAATATAATTCCCAGTTCTTTTTATGAAAATAAGTAACTATGTGTACATTTCTAATGAGACACATAAAATGCAGCAAGGAATATAATAACATCACTGTGGCTTCATCGTAACTACAGAATCTTTGGTAAAATGTTTTATAAACACCAAACAATCTTATCTCATCCAAAAATAAAAAAATTGTTGTCCAAAAACATCCCATTATGTCACTCCTAAATTCACATGTAAAAAAAAACCCTCATCATTATGTTCAAGTATGCTGTGAAGTATACATAAGTTCTGTGTTTACTTACAATATAGAATTGATGATAACACAAGGAAGTTACATTAGAGAATGTTTATTTAAATAACTAATGTATATTTAAATAATAAATTTTCACCGATTAGGTTTTGTACTACGATTATGTGCCTTATTTCAAAATAAGCACAGCATTAACAAACATATAGTACGGCTTACTACATTTACCAACATCACACTTTCAGATGACTAAGATGTCTCCAACTATTGTATAAAGGTTGTTTAAACGATCTGGAATTACCATCATATGTAGAGGGGAAAGTGGAGTTAACTGATATTACGGATACAGAGATGCAAACCGGGATGAAAGGGATGAAGAAGGGAAGAGCACCTGGTATCGATGAGATGCGTGTGGAGATGGTAATGTCAGCGGGGGAGAGTGGAATCACCTGGACAAAGAGGCTGCTGAATGCATGTATGAGGCAAGGTAAAGTACCAGAGGAATGGCGGACAGGGCTAATAGTCCCAATATGGAAGAAGAAGGGAGATGTGCAAGACCCATGGAAATACCGAGGCATCACACTTCTAAGTCACATCATGAAGCTGCTAGAGAGGATTCTGGATGTGAGGATCCGAAAGAAAGTACAGCAAGAATTGGGTGAAGAACAACAGGGATTCAGAAAGGGCAGAGGGACGACTGATGGGATGTTTGCATTAAGACAAATGGTAGAGAAGAGGTTGGAGATGCAAGGGGGAATGGCAGTGGGATTTGTGGACCTGGAGAAGGCCTATGACACAGTCCCTAGAGAGATGGTGATGGCAACAGAGAGATGGATGGGAGTGCCAGAAGCAGAAGCCAGGATGGTGGAAGCAATGTATGAGAGAACAAAAGGAAGAGTTGTGGTTGGATCTGGGTTGTCGGAAGAATTTCCAATTAACATCGGTTTGAGGCAAGGAAGTGCCCTTAGCCCTTTACTGTTTATCATGGTGATGGAAATAATCAGCACGAAGGATATTCTCATGAAGATGATGTATGCAGACGATCTGGCCATAACAGCAGAAAGCAAACAAGACCTACAGGAAGTGTTGGAGGAATGGAAGGGGGTGTTCGAGAAGCACGGACTGAGAATGAGCCTAGAGAAGACAGAAATGATGTGGATTGGACACCAGAGAGAGGTTGGGTGGTAAGGAGATCAAGCCAGTGGATGGCTTTGTGTACCTTGGAGGAATGATTACGGAGGATGGGCATTCAGCGGCAGAAGTGCGAAATAGGGGCACAAGCGGGAGCGAATGCTTGGAGAAAGGTAGAGGGAGTCATGTTGGACAGAAAAATTTCAAAAAAGCTGAAAGGGAAAGTCCTGAGAACGTGTGTTACAACAGCATGCCTGTATGGTCTGGATACAGTGGCGTTGACAGAACAACAACAACAGAAGCTGCAAGTGTGTGAGAATAACTGGGTTCGTCGAATAACAAGAACAAAGAGGATGGACAGAAGAAGGATGAACGACCTAAGGAAAGAGGTTGGGATGCAATGCAGCCTAACAGGAAGATTGGTGAGAAGCAGGATGAGATGGGCAGGCCACTTGGTAAGAATGGATGCAAGCAAACTAGCTAAGAGAGCAGAGGTGGAAAAACATCAAGGACACAGGAAAAGGGGAAGGCCACAGCTGAGATGGGAGGACTGTGTGAGGAGGGACATGAGAAGATCGGGGGAGGATGAAAGATGGAGAGAGGGAGCGGCCGATAGAAAACTATGGAAAGAAAGAACAGAAAGAGTGGCTCCACAATACTTTATCTGACCCTCACCCCTGTACAGCACGGAACAAGGAGGAAGAGCACATATGGATATAATTTTGCTACAACAAACATGCATGTTATACCAAAACTATAATAACTGTACCATTTGAATTATGCTTGCAAGTTTCAGCTCTTTGTTTTGCATCTCGCAACATATCATTCAGATAATGCACTTGCTCTGAAACAATTGAAATCCGTTCAATATTGTCAGTGTCATTATATTATATTATATCATGTCGTCAAATGCTAACAAGTTACACAACACATTTTACCTGTGCAATAAGTTTTATTTGAACTATGATTATTATAATTTAAACTTACTTTGGAGCAACAAACGAATGCGACATTTCAACCCGTCTACTGTGTCACATTCGTTTCAATGTTTGCTCCAAAGTAAGTGTAAATGGAATCTTGGAGCTATGAGCAATATATTTCATATATAATTATTATGATTTGCGTTTTCTCAAGTTATTACTTTTTTGTTAACTTGCTAATGAAATATAATATCTTAGTAATATTGTACATATAAATTCATTGGATATTCAAGTTTATCAATAATATCATAACTTTGATGTAATCAAATGCACTATCATAAATGATGCATTAACAAGATATGGAACGTTGATGGGAGGTTGTGCCCACACTCACCGCTTCGGATGTATTCGGCTCCATCAGTCCTCTTGAGCTTCATATAAGCTTCACAAACTTCTTCAAACATGGCGCTGAGATTGATGGCTCTTGTGTCATTTTTCCACGCATAGAGTATGGCATATGTGCCGCACACTACATCCTCAGTGTTATGGATAATTTCTTTGACTGCAGTAACGTCCATCTTTAAAAGAACCCCAAGCTGAATCTGTTGATGACGGGTTAATTCATACTGAGCAAGACTCATCAGAAATACTTGATCCAGCTTTCCTAAAATAATGAACACAATAATTAACATCACTATGTTTGTTGCTGCTAGAAACAAGAATACCGTCATTTGTGCATAAAAATGGTTTCTAGATAATGTAAGAAATCACATATCATTGGCAAGTTTCCCACAAAATGTACCATATAAACACAAGATGGCAAAATTCATGGACAATGATTTTATTAATAGTGGATACAAAGAGCTCTCTAAGGAAACATACTTATAACCACTCATATTACTGCCTTTGATGTTGCGGTAGCATGATATAAATGGTATAACTTTTATTTATTTTATTGTAACCATCAATTCAGAACATTCCTGGGAGGGCAGTTTTTCACACACCTGTATTTTCAGGGTGGTAATTGATTTTTTTTATATATATAAAATATATATATATATAATATATATATATATANTGTACATGTATACTTGCTTGTGTATGGGTTTATTTACCTGAAATAAAAGTATTCGTATTCGTAAAGGGATCATATTTGATGCTATTGTAACAAAAGCTTGTGTATCAATACCAGAATGAATTTAACCAATTCTGGACAATTGTCCAGGTTTATAAAAAAATTATTCCTGGTAAATGGTGCACCTTTTCTGGTAACCCACCTTTGCCTTTTCTCTGGACAGCAGTACCAGTGCGAGTGGCAGCGTCACCAAGCGTCTTCTAAGGTTGAGCCATGCCTAATCTGAAATACAATCAGATATTCAGATATACTCACATAAACTACTTTTGAGTGTCGAATAAGCGTCCCTATACTAGCTATGCTGGAACATTTTGAGAAAATTAAGTTATTGCAAAGTATTATACATCGTTGCAAAAGTCTATTATTAAGATACACCATGGTATCATTTGTATGGCGGTATGTTAATTAGTTTTCATGTTAGAGCACTTTAAAGACACCCCCGTCAACGTTTTCAAAACACGTTTTTTTTCTATTTTGATCAAAAAAGTGTACCTGGCCTAAAATTTTTTTACTAATATTAATGTTAATGTATTTTTATATATTGTGGAAGTACTCAATGTTCTCAACCTGTGTGGGGGTCATTCATACCAGTGCATCCAATATTTTTGTTGCAAGAGAGCTGTAAACAGTGCTATTTTTCACTTATTTTGCACATTTTTACAGGGGCGGTTGGTAAAAAGTAAAAAACAACAACCGTATATACCCTACAGATACATTTTTAAAACTCAGTGTCTACTTCTAAGCATGTTTGACATGTATAGGTCATTAGCATTATTATATATGTACAAAATATTTTTACAAGATTTTTTTAAACTGCAAACTATTATGTATTTTTACAGAAGCCTGTTCACAGCTGAAGACATGCTGATGCAAGATGAATATTTGACATATGTATCATGTAGGATAAAGATCATTGGAAAGATAATTATTAAGATACATCATGGAATCAGTTGTATGGCTGTATGTTAATTAGTTTTCATGTTAGAGCACTTTAAAGACACCCACGTCAACATTTCCAAAACATGTTTTTCTATTTTGATTAAGAAAGTGTACCTGGCCTAAAAAATTTACTAATATTAATGTAATTTTTTTTACATATTGTGGAAGTACTCGATGTTCTCAATCTGTGTGGGGGTCATTCATACCAGTGCATCCATTATTTTGGTTGCAAGAGAGCTGTAAGCAATGTTATTTTTCACTTATTTTGCACATTTATACAGGGGCCGTTGGCAAAATGTAAAAAAAACACAGTATATACCCTACAGACATTTTGTAAACCTCAGTGTCAGCTTCTTAGCATGTTTGACATGTATAGGTCATTAGCATTATTATGTATATGAAAAATATTTTTTACAGAGTTTTTTAACTGCAAACTATTATGCAGATTTTTACAGAAGCCTGTTCACAGCTGAATACATGCTAATGCAAGATGAATATTTGACATGTGTATCATGTAGGATGAAGATCATTGGAAAGGTTTATTATTAAGATACATCACGGTATCAGTTGTATGGTTGTACATTAATTAGTTTTCATTTTAGAGCACTTTAAACATCAACATTTTCAAAACACGTCTTTTTCTATTTTACTAAAAAAAGTGTACCTGGCCTAAAAAAATTGCCAATATTAATGTTATTGTAATTGTTTTGACATATTGTGGAAGTACTAAATGTTATCAACCTGTGTGGAATCATGAGAGCTGTAAACAGTGCTAATTTTCACTTATGTTGCACATTTATACAGCGGCAGTTGGTAAAAAGAAAAAAATATATATATATACCCTACAGAGATATTGTTTAACTATGTGTCTATTTCTAAGCATGATTGACATGTATAGGTCATTAGCATTATTATGTATATGAAAATATTGTTTACAAGGTTTTAACTGCAAACTATTAAACAGATTTTGACAGAAACCTTTTCACAGACATGCTGATGCAAGATGAATATTTGACGTGTATCATGTAGGATGAAATGTAAGCTTTTATTGTCATACTTATTGCATTATCTGGGTGTATTAGTAGTTAAAATAAGAAACAACTACTATAAATATGTACATTACAAGTATGCTGGTGTCCACTTTCTCATCATATCAATATGTGCGGATCTTTGAGTGAATAACCATTTTGACGCAATATTGCATACCAGCTATCAGTTGTACATCATTTTTAGAGTTTCATACATCTTCACCCATCATCATAACCAAAATAGAAAAATTTTGCATAAACAAATATTTACATTACTAGTCGACATTAGTCACTATACGTAAGTCGTATCCACGATTATGAAATTTATGATAGTATTTAATTATAATGAAAAGCAATCAGAAAGCACAGAGTAAATCATATTATTAACATTCCAAGTGTAAGATTGTTAGCTTTGAGCTAATGCGAGTAATGGATGCCTTTTTTCGTCTTGTCTGCTGGGACATCGTTTGACAGGTCAGTCACGCTTAGGCAAAAATGTTCGCCCCGCTCTTCGTCTCTGGGGCGAAAGGCCTGACGTGCATTTGCTAAAGCGCCATTTTGGCAGTTCCGTAGCCAAATGGCTATGGAACTAATAACTTAAGTTTTAAAACCGATACGCACTAACCGTTTCACAAATGTATTCTGTGACATACAACCGACAATTGGGCGTCAAGAAACTGAAGAAATGTGCTCCAAATAATTACTTATGAGTACTTTTATCGGTGACATAGAAAACATTTCACAATTAGCCGCCATACTGTGCACGTGATGTTGCCTTTGGGTCACATGATCAAAC
>SDWI01001183.1:76259-100607 GCA_009193005.1 Lamellibrachia luymesi
ATATATATATATATATATATATATATATATATATATATATATATATATATAGTGCACTTACCAGTCAGTGTTGAGGCCAAATCAGCAGCTATTGGAATACGCCAAACATCAGCTCACGGCTGTTTTATAGTACTGGCAACATAGCAACATCAGGTAAAAATAAACACAGTTCTCAACACTGAGACGGGGAATACCTGTCAAGTACAGACGGGTCGTGTTGTATAAGTCTTCGTGTGCACCAAGTGTGTCTCTTGGCAGCCTAGCAACATCAAACACTACACCGGTAGCGCAGTGGAGATGTTTTACACTCCCACCGAGAAGCACAGCCCGGCCATTCCAGTTACCTCCCCAATATGGCTGTAACACAAGTTACACGGACTCTATTTGTGATTTGTGAGTATGGTCTGAAGGGGAATTCAGTACCCATCTTTAAATATCAGATTACTATTTTATTCTTGTTTACTAAACTTCTAGATTCGATATTGTATGAATATTGTTGGAATGGGTTGCTTTATGTGCTATCTAAAAGACAGGTGAAGTACATACAAATTAGATTTGAGGCTCGGCTCAACACACACGGGCATAAACTAACATCCAATCCCAACCCTTTCTCCGTCCACCACTTCTTTCCTCCGTCCCTCCCTCCCTCCCTCCACACCCTCCATCCCCCGCCCATCTCTTCTTCTCCAAACTCTCCACCTGTCTGCCTACTCCCGCATTCCCTCTGCCTATCTCTCCATCCCTCTCCCATCTCTCCACATGTCTGCCCTTCTATCCCTCCCGCTCCCATCTCTCCACCTGTATGTCCACTCCCTCCCCCCTCTCTCTCTCCCTCCCTCCCTCCCTCCGTCCATCTCTCCCTCCCTCCCCTATATCTCTACCTGTCTCCCGGTCTTCCCCCTCCCTCTCTCAGCGCTTTGTATAAATCCTCTGTTAGTATAAATTGTGACACGTCAAAGACGTGTTGTTCAACTAACAACAGTGTCAAGCCTTCTCGTCTGAAACCGTCTTTATAGTAAGGTATCACTGAATGGTTGTACAACTAATATAGCTTCATATTGCAAATTCAAGAGGATAATTTTTTCCAATACAAAATAATGTAATAAGGACAATAAGACGTTTGGACATGTAAAACATATATGTAAGAGGGATTAGGTATCATTCTATGACATTTCTGTACAACAAATCATAAAAAGACACGAACGAGGGTGGGTAATGGTGGTGTGTTATATAAGTGTTAATGTGGGCATCTAAACCAAACTTGATTTTTTTTTACACAAATTCTGCACTCATATATGATATGAAAACATTACATAACATAAACATATGCAGAAGCTAAGATACTGAAAACTTTAATTGTTCCAGGCAAATATAGTTATATGTTTGCCAATTACGACAGGTGCAGCCAAATAAAAAGTGGACGTCGACTGGTCAGTTCATTGATAAATGTAATTTATAGGTCTGCTTAATTAACACCAGTCTGAATCTATGTCCAAAATGAGTGCCATAAGGAAGAGAGATCTTACCTCAGTCTGTAGCAGTTTCAGCACTATCTCTCCTGTTTCCCACACAGTCACCACACAGTCGGGCACACAAAGCTGTACTATTGAATCCTTCTCGTACACATTTGCACCTCTTGTGGCAACCTTTGGTGAAAGCACACTTTATCAGTTCCCGGTAGGCTTCAGATGCTTGGGGGACATGAGTCCAAAAGGGCTCCGTGTCCACTGGAGTGTTCCCACCCCCAGCTACAATGGTTATGGAGCTGCGGTGAAGACAAAGAGGCATGTCCCTCAAATATGTCTTGCCCGGTAAACAGCTCGTTTTACGTGCTGCTGAAGGGCTGCACTTGTTGGTGGAATGTTTTCAATCTGGCGGGAGTTCTTGGTGAACAGACAAACTGTGGCACTGTTCAAATCGAGCTCATTGCTAGTGCGGTCATACAACAACACCACAAACTTATAAATAACTGCCATATCAAGGTCAGTAATGTGCGATGCGGCAGCAGATATGCGCAAAATGCAGGATGTGATGTCCTCATAGACCTCCCACACTTGGCAGGCCTTTTTTGCCGATGTTGTTGAAGCTGGATATAGTGTCGCAGCTAGTGAGACCATGGAACATGGGCAGGCACTTGGATTTGGAAGGTCCCAATGATGTGGAGATTTGGTGAGCTGGTATATATCTGAAGTGTGTACCAGTGCCAAAGGCTACCCACAGTTCGTCCAGTTCATGGTTCACAACAGCAGAAACAGCTACGACCACCACATCTGTGTCAACAGTTCTGATCATGACTTTCTTGTGGTACGCGGCAGCTTGGGCGATATGTAAAATCATCCGTGTGCTTCTTCATGGCTGCAAGATTGTAGCATTGCAAGGCTAGCATCAAAGTTTCGATTTGAAAGTGAAGAGGGTCCTTTTGTAGTGACCACAACCTTTACTGTATGCATATGTGCTATGTGGTCAGCCAAAAATGCAAACGGCTCCTTCTTGTTGTTGTCACATCGCAGAAAGCTGCCCCAGTTTGTTGGAACAAAGGAGTCAACAGTCTGGTTCTCGATCCCCTCTTCTTCCTTGTGCAAGAGGTGTGAGGCACAACGAAGCTAGGCTTGCCGAAATGGTATGACGATGTCTCCAAATGTTTTCGCAGGGCCAGGTGGGACCATATTGACAGCAGCTGTAACAGGTCCTTGCTCTTCTCGGTGAATGGATTGCCATACCGTTCGATGACCCTGACCATAGCCTTCATGTCGTCGCTGAAGCCATCCTGGAATGTCTTCCTCTCTTCATGGTGTTTTGTACTGTTACTGTGTGAACCATTGTTTGGCCTGTCAGATGAGAGTGCCTCTTCAAACTCTTGGATGATGCGCGATACTTCAGGACCACCAATCAATGCTGATGGATTCTATGTCACCTTTTATGACAGCATTGTTTTGCTCATGAGCATGTTCCAGAGCAAGTTTGGAGAAGCGCCCAGCAGACTTCTGGAGAACAAAGTGTCCCTTGTCAAACTGTTCACCAACAGTGGGATACAGGTCTTTTAGCTTTTCCATATCATGAATGTGCACTGACAACCACCTTGCGTAATTACACTGGTCAAATGCACAACACCAAGGAACCATGTGATGAAGGCTCTGAATGTAGAGATCAAAGTTTCCGTTTCGAAGAGCATACAAGAAAACAAGAAGTGTAACCTGCAGTTCCAACACCAGAGACCACAACTGGAACATTGGAAAATGTTCGGCTTTGGCAGTGCGCCAGTCGTCAAAGGAGGGGGCTGCTTCTATGTGGGTTTACGACACCTATGAAAAGACCCGTCATATTCCTAATCGAGTCGTTCATACAGCAAACCAAGGACGATGAGTTGTGTTGCGTATTTTATATAAGTGATAACTCAGTGATACGATGCTGAACACGCACGTATGCAAGCACGCCCGCCCGCACCGCACGAACGCACGCACGCACGCTCACACACACGGACACACACAAATGCACACGTGTTATTATAACATATGATTCACTACGGTTGAAGTTGAATGAGGAGCTAAGGAGGACAAAAAGGTGGGTCTTCAGTTGATGATTGAATGTTATTATATTTCCGGTAGACTTAGCGCTAACAATGAGGGAGTTTGAGCAGCCCTAGTTCCCACTTTTCCATTCTTCCAACATTATTTAATTGTTTATAATTTATAAACAGTGTTTACCTACACGCTGTATGTGTTTCAACAACTGTACAACCCCGCTATTGTTATTAATTAAATGAAGTTACGCACAAACGGAACCTTTGCTGCCCAATTTTGGAACATTGTGTCCTTATTTACCTGTTTTCAACAACACCTCTCCTAGGCCTTATCACGTAGTGGAAATTCACTAAAACGACCCAACTGGGCAACAGCTGGTAACAACTTAAAGCGTGTTACATAAATCTGAGCGTCCACAAAGTGAGTCACTCTCAACCCAGGAGGTCTGCCCTTTCTTCTGAAACTATGCTGGACAATACACCTAATAGCTTCATGGCACAAATGATATATCTTCAATCAACCATTGATTTCTTTGGCAGCAGGTATTTAATAACAGAGCATTTGCGTGTTCTCAGATTAGTTTTCCCATGTCCCTTGTCCCATGAATTTATGTAGTGAGAAGTAGGCATGGCTGTTTTACATCCAGGTGCAGTACATACAATGCACAGTCTGAGGCTCGGCTATTGCATCGATACATTGAAACAACACAACTCATAAACAAAAAGTTATTTTATGCTGAATTAAAACTATTTGTTCATTATATGCACAGTGACACTTGCAAGCAAGCATGCACACGCATGCACGCACATACACTCACGCACCCAAACACACACACTCACGCGCTCACACACATGCGCACAGGCACGCACGCACGCACGCACGCACGCACGCACGCACGCACGCACGCATGAACTAAAATCGACGTCCTTCCTCCATATTTTCCTCTGCTTCTCCTACAATCTATATCTCTCTTCCCCCGTCTTTGTCTGTCCACTCCTTCCTTCCCCCAAAGGTAAAACTTAGTTCTTATATATCGCGGTATCCTCGGTATCCAATCCTTAAGACTGCTCAAAGCGCGTTATGCTTTATCTCCGGATAGCTTTCAGCTACGTTGCAATTACTGCGCAGACTATTTGACACATGTCCACCACAGGTACTTATACAGCTTAGCGAACTGTGGCATCGCTCCACTCTCCCCCTCCCTCCCTTCTCTACCTCACCACCCATCGCTCCCCACTCTCCCTCCCTCCCTTCCCATATATCTCTATCCCGTCCATACCTCTCCAACCATCGCTCCCTTCTCCCCGTCCCTCCCCCCTCTCTCCCTCCCCTATATATCTCTCTCCCTTCCCCATCTCTCCACCCATCGCCACCTCTCTCTTCATGCCCCCTCTCTTTCCACCCATCGCTCACCTCTCTCCTTCCCTCCCCTATCTCTCTCTCCCTCCCTATCTCTCCACCATCGCTCCCGTCTCTCTCTCCCTCCCTCTCCTATATCTCCCTCCTTCCCCTGTCTCTCCACCCATCGCTTCCCTCACTCCCGTGTCTGCCCATCGCTTCCCTCCCTCCACCCAGCTCTCCCTCCCTCCTTCCTTCCCTTATCTATCCACCTACTCCATCTCTTTCCCCTCCTTCTCTCAGCGCTCTGTATAAATCTTCTGTTAGTATAAAGTGTAACACGTCAAAAACGTGTTGTTCAACCAGCAACAAAACTTCACTGATCGTTTAATAATAGTTGTTTAAAATAACACCAAGCTCTGTCAATTCTTAAAATAAAAACATATAAAAAAACTCCCGCATCACTGTTAAGAAGGTGATCTACAAACTCAAGACACTCACTGACAGTACTGGTAGTATCAAGTCCCGACATGTCATATAAAAACACGCGTCCCACAGGTATTGCACCAACCCGGACACGTCGTTTATGACCGGCAGCCCGGACATAATTACCCAGGATATAATTTATACGGACAAAACCCCATAATGTGAAAAGTGAACAATATCTCACAGTACAATATTGTTTGATTTGTTATGCAAGGTAATTATGTTTTACTAGCTAGCTTAGCTTGCCATGTTGAAGGGGTGGCCCTTGTTTTCTTGTTGGGAGGTAATTCTTGTTAAATTAAAACTAAATATTTTATTGTGGGATTTAAATGCTTTATATTATAGCTGACCAAGGAAGCCACTACTCCCAACAAGGCAACACATCAATTGTATTAATCAATTATCTCCCAAGAAGATATATAAAAAAGAAGATACTTAATAATTATCATGCACACAAAATTGTACTTTGGGATTTTCACATTGTGGGATTTTGTCCTGTAGGACTTGGTCCCGTGAGATTTTGTCCGTAGGCAGTGTGTCCTGTGGGATTTTGTCAAGTGGGATTATGTCCCGATGTCCGGCATTTAGCCCGCTGAAAAACAGTGAATGAGACATGATCAGTGTCCCGACAGGTGTTCGATACCATTCAGCACAAAGGGCTGACCCGTGGGTTTATGGTACCTATGACAAGACCCATCATATTCCTCAACAAGTTGTTTATACCTCAAACATCAGTGTCACCATCACAGGATGAAGACTGTGATGGTAACGATATGGATAACAAGACAGAGGAGGGGTCTTGTCACATAGACATCAGTGTATTCATATAAATAGTGTAATAGTATGTTATCTATTAATCATTTATAATTTACTAATTCACCATACAAAACATTATATACCAACACGCTGTATGTGTATCAACAACCCTGCTTTTATTGTTAATTAAATGAAGTTACCCACAAATGGAGCTGAGTATAACAGAGGTGATGCGTGGACCGAGGGGTGGGCTTGGGAGAGTGTAATGGGAGATGACGCGTGGACTGAAGGGATGGGCTTGGGAGAGCATAACGGGAGGTGATGCGTGGACTGAAGGGATGGGCTGGGGAGAGCATTATGGGAGGTGATGCGTGGACTGAAGGGATGGGCTTGGGAGAGCATAACGGGAGGTGACGCGTGGACTGAAGGGATGGGCTTGGGAGAGCATAACGGGAGGTGATGCGTGGACTGAAGGGATGGGCTGGGGAGAGCATTATGGGAGGTGACGCATGGACTGAAGGGATGGGCTGGGGAGAGCATATCGGGAATTGACGCGTGAACCGAGGTGATCGGCTGGGGAGACTATAACGGGAGGTGAAGCGTGGACCGAGGGATGGGCTGAGGTGGGTAACGGGAGGTGAAGCATGGACTGATGAAGGGGTGGAACGCTGTGCTCTCTGAGGTCGGGAAAAACATATAAGAACTAATGTTCGCGGTGACTGAGTATCTCTAAACAAAGCCTGGGTAGTTGAAACACTGCGACATTTAGAAACATTATTCATTGTGGAAAAGTGTTCTTTCCCTATTGTTTCTTCCCCAATCTCTCCACCTGTCTACCCACTCCTTCCCTCCCTCCACCCATCTCTCCCCCTCTCTTCTTCCCCTATCTCTCCACTTCCTCCCTCCCTCCCTCCCTTATCTCATCACCTGCCTGTCCACTCCTTCCCTATCTCCTTCCCTTTTTTAGTTTAAAGTATGAAACGCCAAAAACGTGCTGTTCAACTAGCAACAAAACTTCGTTGATCGTTTAGTAATAGTTGTTTAAATTAGCACCAGTCTCTGTCAATTATTAATATAAAAACAGATTAAAGGCAGCCACATCACTGTTAGGAAGGCGTTGATCTACAAATGCAAGACACTCACTGGCAGAGCTAGTAGTTCCAGGTCCCGACATATCATCTAAAAACAAGCGACCAGTAAACCGGTTGCTCAAAATCTATTCAAATGACAAGTCTTTTCACCAGACACCGTCCTTCTAAACAGATAATGCTGAATGGTTGTGAAACTAATATAGCTTCATATCATAAGTTCACGACGATCAAGTTCAATTGATCACTGACTGTTCTTAGAAGCCAGACACACTTCAATAACAAGTAATTAACTCAGGTATATCCACTGATTACACGTCACAGGTTCCCATGTAATGAATTAAGGAGTAGTTGCAAGTTAGCTGCCGCCGAGTTAATTCATTTACTGTCTGAATGTGCTATCAAGTGGTATGTCATTATTTGATCTCGTTACATGACACAAGTGTTTACCTTTGAAGTTTGGAAATATGTTGATAGATTTTCACAGTTCAATAGATTTATTCTAAACGGTTTTCATAACTAGTAATAAGTTAGCAGAATATAAGGTTAATGACACATATATTGTAATTCTTCGTCGTCTTCAGCTTCATATCTTCACGTGGGGCCGTTAAGACCCTCCTGTCACTCGGCGTCCTCGCCATCTCCCCATCCCCTCTCTTCAGTCCATGCATCACCTCCCGTTATGCTCTCCCCAGCCCATCCTCAACTGATTTAGCCTATCGTAAATCCGGTTCGTTGATGTCCAAATAAGTAGTGTGTGAATAGTATACACCCGCAGTCGATTTAACAAAAACCTACTGTTGTTCAAATCATCGAAATAATTGACTTTAGTTACTAGATCTGGTAAGATTTTAGATAGTGGATATCCAAAATGGTAAACACTGTACGGGTCGCCGATCACGTGACAAAGTTACGAAATTTCACCAAAGGCGTTTTCAGCGTTTCCATTTACACTTCACGTAATTTTTTTGCAAAATGAATTTGAAATAACACTAATTAAAAACTTTTATTTTTTAAACCGGGGGATTTGCTTACAATTTGGAAGGTCTCATCAAGTTGTTCATCCGTCAAAACAAATATGATGTCACACCAGTGTCACCATCACACGATGAAGACATTGATGATAACAATGCGTATGACTTGTAGCCACCGACACAGGACACATAGGAAGGCTCTTGTCACATAGACATCAGTGAATTAATATAAACGGTGTTAATTAGTATATTCTATATGAATCATGTAGAATTTACCAATTCACCATACCAAACAATATTTACCCACAAACTGTATGTGTGTCAACAACTGTCCAACTCGGCTATTATTGTTAATTAAATGACGTGACCCACAAACGGAGCCCTACAATAATATTTAATTGCCCAATTTTGGAACATTGTGCCATCATTGCCCTATATTAAAAACACATATCCTGGGCCTTCTCACGTAGTGGACATTCACTAATGAGGTCCAGTTGTGCAACAACTGGTAAAAACGTACAGTGCCACCAGACCTGCTGTGTTATATAAATCTGAGCGTCCACTGCTCTTTCTTCTGAAACTATGCTGGACGACAACACAACTAATACCTTCATGTCACCAATTATATATCTTCAATCGATCAGTCATCCCTTTGGCAGCATGTATTTAATGACAGAGCTTTGCGTGTTCTCAGATTACTAGTTTGCTTGTTCCATGAATACCCATAGCGAGAAGTAAGTATGATTGTTCGAGGGAGTTGCTTTATTTGCTGTCTGAAAACTTACAGGTGCTATTATTATTAATTAAATGAAGTTACGCACGAACGGAACCTTACAATAATATTTAGCTGCCCAATTTTGGAACATTGTGTCCTCATTTACTTGTTTTTAACACATCTCCTGGGCCTTATCACATAGTGGAAATTCAATAAAACGGCCCAACTGTGCAACAGCTGGTAACAACTTAAAGCGTGTTATATAAATCTGAGCGTCCACAAAGTGAGTTACTCACAACCCGAGATTTCTGCCCTTTCTTCTGAAACTATGTTGGACATACACCTAATAGCTTCATGGCACAAATGATATATCTTCAATCAATCATTGATTTCTTTGGTAGCAGGTATTTAATAACAGAGCATTTGCGTGTTCTCAGATTAGTTGTTTGCTGGCCCCACGATTATATGTAGTGAGAAATAGGCTGTTTTATTGCTGCTGTCTGAAAACATCCAAGTGCAGTAAATACAATGTGCAGTCTGAGGTTCGGTTATTACACCGATACATTGAAACAACACAACTCTCAAAGATAAAGTCATTTTATGCTGAATTAAAACTACTTATTCAGTATATGCACAGCAACGCACGCACGCTCACACGCACGCACGCACGGATGCACGTTTCAGCTAGTACATGTACTCATTGTGAACACATTTGTGATCATGTGTCGCTGTCAGCGCTCGAACTATATTTAACTGGGT
Source organism: Lamellibrachia luymesi (assembly GCA_009193005.1). Lineage (NCBI taxonomy): Eukaryota > Metazoa > Annelida > Polychaeta > Sabellida > Siboglinidae > Lamellibrachia > Lamellibrachia luymesi. The sequence goes on from SDWI01001183.1 coordinate 85,897, forward strand.
GGCTATAATAAACTATGTGAATATAACAACTAATCTAGTTTTATTACGGTAAACTTGTAGTTTAACTGTCAACTTGTGAATCATATATTTAATCGAATGTAATACATATGTCGATGTCCTAGTGTACTTCAATGTTGCTACATCGCACTTGATCTAACAGTTCTGCACTACTGCACGATGCACTATGTATTAATGAATTATATAACTAGCAATTATCAGCAATATTGCTTCTTTTTCCATTGTCTTCGTTGATATGTGATGAAACTTATCTGCACCAACTGCCGTCATTTCATTGAAATGCTCTAGCTTCGTGAAAAGCTCTCGTAAAACGCCCAGCTGTGCCCGTCAGTGTTTACAACAATATATCCATGTATTACTGCGCCGACTATTAGTCTAATAAAATGTGCAATTTCAATAAATATGTTAGTTCTCAAATAGCGCGATATCCAGTCCGTGGGACCGTTGAAATTAAAGCGTTTTACACTTCACTCGCGGCCTGTCAGTTGCAGACCTGTTTATTCGAACACAAACTCGACTTCCAGTGAAGAATTCACCACGTTGCAATTACTGCGCGAAGACAACACGCGTGGACCGATGCGATGGGCTGGCGGGGGAGGGGGTATAACAAGAGGTGACACGTGGACCGAGGGGAAGGACAAGGGGGAGTATAACGGGAGGTGGCGCGTGGAACGAGGTGATGGGCTGGGGAGAGTATAACGGGAGGTGACGCATGGACTGATCGAGGGGTGGAATGCTGTGCTGTACGAGGACGGGAAAAACATATATGAACTAATGTTTAAAAGAGTTTCAGGCATGTTGGCGTTGATAGGGTATATCGAAACAAATCCTGGGTAGTTACCGATAAGCCGAAACACTGCAACATTTGGAAACATTACTCATTGTGGAATAGTATCCTTCCCCTATAGTTAATTCCCCAATCTCTCCACCTGTCTACAAACTCCTTCCCTCCCTCCACCCAGCTCTCCCTCTCTCTCGTCTTCTCCTATCTCCCCCTTCCCTATTAATCCCCCTGTCTGCCCACTGATTCCCTTCATCCACCCATCCCTCCCTCTCACATTCCCCTATGTCTCCCCCTGTCTGCCCACTGCTTCCCCAATCCACCCACCCCTCCCTCCCACCTTCTCCTATGTCTCAACCTGTCTGTCCACTGCTTCCCCCAATCCACCCATCCCTCCTTCCCACCTTCCCCTATGCCTCACCCTCTCTGCCCACTGCTTCCCTCCATCCACCCATCCCTCCCCTCCTCCCTCCTTCCCCTAGCTCCCCACCTGTCTCCCACTCCCCCCCTCTCCCAGCGCTGTGTTTAAATCCTTTGTTAGTTTAATGTATAACACGTCAAAAACGTGTTGTTCAACCAGCAACAAAACTTCACTGATCGTTTAATAATAGTTGTTTAAATTAGCACAAGTATCTGTCAGTTATTAAGATTAAAAAAAACAGATAAAAAGCAGCCAAATCACTGCATGTTACGAAGGCGTTGATCTACAAATGCAAGATACTCACTGGCAGAGCTGGTAGTTTCAAGGCCCGACATGTCATATAAAACCACCGAACAGTAAACATATTGCTCAGGATCTATTCAGATGACAAGTTTTTTCATCAGACACCGTCCTTCTAATCAGGTAATGCTGAATGGTTGTAACACTAATATACCTTCATATCACTGGCTGTTCTTAGAAGCCAGACACACTTCAATAACAAGTAATTAACTCAGGTATATCCACTGATTACACGTCATGTCATGAATTAAGGAGTAGTTGTAAGTTAGCTGCCCCCAAATTAATTCATTTACTGTCTGAATGTGCTATCAAGTGGTATTTCATTATTTTATCTCGTTACATGACACAAGTATTTACCTTTGAAGTTTGGAAATATGTTGATAGATTTTCACAGTTCAATAGATTTATTCTAAACGGTTTTCATAACTAGTAATAAGTTAGCAGAATATAAGGTTAAGGACACATATATTGTAAGTTACTATTCTTCGTCGTCTTCAGCTTCATATCTTCATGTGGGGCCGTTAAGACCCTCCTGTCACTCGGCGTCCTCGCCATCTCCCGGGGAGGCTGTTGACACCCTCCTGTTACACCCAGTGCCGTCTTATCGCATGGGCACACTGGGCAGTTGCCCGGGGGCCCCGCGATTTTAGGGGCCCCGAAATTCAATTTGAAAAATAAAAATTAAGATTCATATTATTAAATAGCAGTGGCGTTAATGTGAAATCGGGTCCTCCTTGTATGCAAAATGAATGTCGGATCTGGGGCATAAAATCCATCAAAATCAAATCCATAAAAAACCGGACACTAGAGGCGATATAATGGACGACAACACAACTAATAGCTTCATATCATGAATGATACATCTTCAATCGATCATTCATCCCTTTGGCAGCATATATTTAATGACAGAGCTTTGCGTGTTCTCAGATTACTAGTTTGCTGGTTCCATGAATACCCATAGCGAGAAGTAAGTATGATTGTTGGAGGGAGTTGCTTTATTTGCTGTCTGAAAACTTCCAGGTGCAATACATACAATGTGCAGTCTGCGGCTCGGCTATTACACCGATATATATAAAAAAAAAAATCTCAAAGATAAAGTCATTTTATGCTGAATTAAAACAGCGAAACTGCTTATTCGTTATATGCAAAGTAACGCACGCACGCACGCACGCACGTTTCAGCTAGTACATGTCCGTATTTTGAAAACATTTGTGGTCATGTGTCGCTGTCAGCACTCGAACTATATTTAACTGGGTGGCTATAATAAACTATGTGAATATAGCAACTAATCTAGTTTTATTACGGTAAACTTGTAGTTTAATTGTCAATTTGTGAAGCATATATTTTATCGAACGTGATACATATGTCGATGTCCTTGTGTACTTCAATGTTGCTACATCGCACTTGATCTAACAGTTCTGCACTACGGCACGATGCACTATGTATTAACAAATTATATAACTAGCAATTATCAGCAATATTGCTTCTCTTTCTAGTGTCTTTGTTGTCTAGTGTCTTTCATTGAAATGCTCTAGCTTAGTGAAAAGCTCTTGTAAAACGCCCAGCTGTGCCCGTCAGTGTTTACAACAATATATCCATGTATTACTGCACCGACTGTATGCACAGTTTCGCTAAAAATGTTAGTTCCGTAGTATCGTTCAAATTAAAGCATTTTACACTTCACTCGTGGCATGCAGTCATTTGCACACCTGTTTATTCTAACACAAACTCGACTTCCAGTGAAGAATTCACCACGTTGGAATTACTGCGCGAAGACTACACGCGTGGACCGATGCGATGGGCTGGCGGGGGAGGGGGTATAACAAGAGGTGACACGTGGACCGAGGGGAAGGGTTAGGGGGAGTAATACGAGAGGTGGCACGTGAACCGAGGGGATTGGCTAGGGGGAGTATAGCGGGAGGAGACGCGTGGTCCGAAGGTATGGGCTGGGCGAATATAAGGCGTGAACCGTTGGGATGGGCTAGGGAGAATATAACGGGAGGTGACGCGTGGTCCGAGGAATGGGCTGGATGTGGATAACGGGAGGTGACGCATGGCCTGATCGATGGGTGGAATGCTGTGGATGATATAAGGTACGGAGATGTTCGAGGTCGGCAAAAACCTATACGAACTAATGTTTGAAATAGTTCCAGGCATGTTGGCGGTGACTGAGTATCTCTGAACAAATCATGGGTAGCTACAGATAAGCCGAAACACTGTGACATTTAGAAACATTATTCATTGTGGAATAGTATCATTCCCCTATTGTTCCTTCCCCAATCTCTCCACCTGTCTGTCCACTCCTTCCCTCTCTCCCTCCATATCTCCCTCCCTCCTTTATCCCTCCACCTGTCTGCCCACTCCTTCCCTCCATCCACCCAGCCCTCCCCCCTTTTCCCTATCTCTCTCCTAGCTCTCCACCTGTTTCCCGCTCTTCCCCTCCCTCTTTCAGGGCTATGTTTAAATCCTTTGTTAGCTTAAAGTTCGACACGTCAGAAACGTGTTGTTCAACCAGCAACAAAACTTCACTGATCGTTTAATAATAGTTGTTTAATTTAGCACAAGTATCTGTCAATTCTTAAGATAAAAACAGATAAAAGCAGCCACATCACTGTTAGGAAGGCGTTGATCTACAAACGAAAGAAACTCACTGGCAGAGCTGGTAGTTTCAAGTCCCGACATGTCATATAAAAACACGCGACCAGTAAACCGATTGCTCAAAATCTAAAACAAATATGATGTCACACCAGTGTCACCATCACACGATGAAGACATTGATGATAACAATGCGTATGACTTGTAGCCACTGACACAGGACACAGAGGAAGGCTCTTGTCACATAGACATCAGTTAATTAATATAAATGGTGTTAATTAGTATATTCTATATGAATCATTTAGAATTTACCAATTCACCATACCAAACAATATTTACCCACAAACTGTATGTGTATCAACAACTGTCCAACTCGGCTATTACTGTTAATTAAATGACGTGACCCACAAACGGAGCCCTACAATAATATTTAATTGCCCAATTTTGGAACATTGTGCCATCATTGCCCTATATTAAAAACACATATCCTGGGCCTTCTCACGTAGTGGACATTCACTAATGAGGTCCAGTTGTGCAACGGTATATTCAATCGATTATTGATTTCCTTGGCAGCAGGTATTTAATAACAGAGCATTTGCGTGTTCTCAGATTAGTTGTTTGCTGGCCCCACGATTATATGTAGTGAGAAATAGGCTGTTTTATTGCTGCTGTCTGAAAACATCCAAGTGCAGTAAATACAATGTGCAGTCTGAGGCTCGGCTGTTACATCGATACATAGAAACAACACAATTATCAAGGATAAAGTTATGTTATGCTGAATTAAAACAGCTAAACGGCTTATTCAGTATATGCAGCACAGTAACGCACGCACGCACGCACGCACGCACGCACGCACGCACGTTTCAGCTAGTACATGTCCTTATTGTGAACACATTTGTGGTCATGTGTCGTTGTCAGCGCTCGAACTATATTTAACTGGGTGGCTATAATAAACTATGTGAATATAACAACTAATCTAGTTTTATTACGCTAAACTTGTAGTTTAACTGTCAACTTGTGAATCATATATTTCATCGAATGTGATACATATGTCGATGTTCTAGCGTACTTCAATGTTGCTACATCGCACTTGATCTAACAGTTAGTTTGCACAACTGCACGATGCACTATGTATGAACGAATTACATAACTAGCAATTATCAGCAATATTGCTTCTTTTTCCAGTGTCTTTGTTGATATGTGATGAAACTTATCTGCACCAACAGCCGTCATTTCACTGCAATGCTGTAGTTTAGTGAAAAGCTCTTGTAAGACGCCTAGCTGTGCCCGTCAGTGTTTACAACAATCCATCCATGCATTACTGCGCCGATTATTAGTCTAATAAAATGCGCAATTTCAATAAATATGTTAGTTCTTACATAGCGCGATGTCCAGTCCACGGGACCGTTGAAATTAAAGCGTTTTACACTTCACTCGCGGCCTGTCAGTTGCAGACTTGTTTATTCGAACACAAACTCGACTTCTAGTGAAGAATTCACCACGTTGCAATTACTGCGCGAAGACTACACGCGTGGACCGATGCGATGGGCTGGCGGGGGAGGGGGTATAACAAGAGATGACACGTGGACCGAGGGGAAGGATTAANTGAACCAAGGGGTGGGCTGGGGAGAGCATAACGGGAGGTGACGTGTGAACCAAGGGGTGGGCTGTGGAGAGCATAACGGGAGGTGACGCATGGACTGATCGAGGGGTGGAATGCTGTGCTGTCCGAGGACGGGAAAAACATATATGAACTAATGTTTGAAAGAGTTTCAGGCATGTTGGCGTTGATTGGGTATATCTAAACAGATCCTGGGTAGTTACCGATAAGCCGAAACACTGCAACATTTGGAAACATTGCTCATAGTGGAATAGTATCCTTCCCCTATAGTTAATTCCCCATGCATTACTGCGCCGACTGTCAGTCTGACAAAAATGCACAGTTTCGCTAAAAAATTTAGTGCCATAGTATCGTTCAACTTTGCAGACTTGTTTATTAGAACACAAACTCGACTTCTAGTGAAGAATTCACCACGTTGCAATTACTGCGCGAAGACAACACGCGTGGACCGATGCGATGGGCTGGCGGGGGAGGGGGTATAACAAGAGATGACACGTGGACCGAGGGGAAGGATTAAGGGGAGTAATACGAGAGGTGGCACGTGGACCGAGAGGATGGGCTTGGAGCATAACGTGAGGTAAGGCGTGGACTGAGGGGTGGGCTTGGGAGAGTATAACGGCAGGTGACGTGCGGATTGAGAGGGTGGGATGGGGAGAGAATAACGGGAGGTGACGCATGGACTGATCGAGGGGTGGAATGCAGTGCTGTCCGAGGACTGTCCGAAGGTATGGGTTGGGCGAATATAACAGGAGGTAAGGCATGGACCGTTGGGGTGGGCTAGGGAGAATATAACGGGTGGTGATGTGGACGATATAAGGTACGGAGATGTTCGAGGACGGGAAAAACCTATATGAACCAATGTTTGAAAGAGTTCCAGGCATGCTGGCGGTGACTGAGTATCTCTGAACAAATCGTGGGTAGTTATCGATAAGCCGAAACACTGCGACATTTAGAAATATTATTCATTGTGGAATAGTATCATTCCCATATTGTTCCTTCCTCAATAGCTCCACCTGTCTGTCCACCCCTTCTCTCTCTCCATCCCTCCCCTATCCCGCCACCTGTCTGTCCACTCCTTCCCTCTCTCCCTCCCTATCTCCATCCCTCCCCTATCCCGCCACCTGTCTGTCCACCCCTTCCTTCCATCCACCCAGCCCTCCCCCTTTTTCCCTATCTCTCCCCCTAGCTCTCCACCTGTTTCCCGCTCTTCCCCTCCCTCTCTCAGCGCTCTGTTTAAATCCTTTGTTAGCTTAAAGTATGACGCATCAAAAACGTGTTGTTCAACCAGCAACAAAACTTCACTGATCGTTTAATAATAGTTGTTTAAACTGGTAAAACAGATAAAACAGCCACATCGCTGTTACGAAGGCGTTGATTTACAAATGCAAGACACTCACTGGCAGAGCTGGTAGTTTCAAGTCCCGACATGTCATGTAAAAACACGCGACCAGTAAACAGGTTGCTAAAAATGTATTCAAATGACAAGTCTTTTCATCAGACATCATCCTTCTAATCAGGTAATGCTGAATGGTTGTAAAACTAATATAACTTCATATCACAAGTTTACGACGACCAATTTCAATTGATCACTGATTGTTCTTAGAAGCCAGACACACTTCAAGTAATTAACTCAAGGTATATCCACAGATTACACGTCACAGGTTGATTTTACTGTCTGAATGTGTTGTCAAGTGGTATGTAATTATTTGGTCTCGCAAATCCGGTTCGTTGTTGTCCAAATATGTAGTGTGTGAATAGTAAATATATAATTTATGTAACATCAGCAGTCGATTTAATTAAAAATGCAAATTTTCTAGGGAGGTTTTAAATGAATTTGAAATGAAACTAGCGAAAAAAAATATTTTTTAAACTAGGTGAAACGTTTCCAATTTGGAAGGTGCTCTTGCATTCGCCAACTGACAATGACACTCGCCGGCAATAAGGCCTCATAAAATTAAATAGGTATATGTACAAACATATGTTATGATTAGATAAGTATTAAGATATTCCGTCGCAGATTCTGAGTGAGTAAAACATTCACTCTACCTAGCGGGTCTCACAGTGACATACATGAATGCACGTGACCACACTCCCCAACAGTGGCGCCACTCAGTATATGACCACTCACACTCTCCAACATCTGCGCCACTCAGCACATTACCACTCACACTCACAACATGTTGCACCACTCAGCACATTACCACTCACACTCACAAACTGTTGCACCACTCAGCACATTACCACTCACACTCACAAACTGTTGCACCACTCAGCACATTACCACCCACACTCACAAACTGTTGCACCACTCAGCACATTATCACCCACACTCACAAACTGTTGCACCACTCAGCACATTACCACTCACACTCACAAACTGTTGCACCACTCAGCACATTACCACTCACACTCACAAACTGTTGCGCCACTCAGCACATTACCACTCACACACACAAACTGTTGCACCACTCAGCACATTACCACTCACACTCACAAACTGTTGCACCACTCAGCACATTACCACTCACACACAAACTGCTGCATCACTCAGCACATTACCACTCACACTCACAAACTGTTGCACCACTCAGCACGTTACCATTCACACTCACAAACTGTTGCACCACTCAGCACGTTACCATTCACACTCACAAACTGTTGCGCCACTCAGCACGTTACCATTCACACTCACAAACTGTTGCACCACTCAGCACGTTACCATTCACACTCACAAACTGTTGCACCACTCAGCACGTTACCATTCACACTCACAAACTGTTGCACCACTCGGCACGTTACCATTCACACTCACAAACTGTTGCACCACTCAGCACGTTACCATTCACACTCACAAGTTGCACCACTCAGCATGTCACCAGTGCCATAATTTGCAATTTCCCAGACTTGAGTCGTTGGGATTTACTCGAGTCGGACTTGTGTCGCCCATTTTCATGACTTGCGACCTGACTTGGAATTTAGAGACATGACTCGAGACCTGACATAGACTTGAAGATCACTGACAGTGAGTTGACCTGCCAGTTTGTTACTTGCCAGCAAGTATAGTGGCTTGAAACGTACGCAAAACGAGACCACGTTGTTGTGACAGACCACGTTGTTGTGACAGACCACGTTGTTGTGACAGGTCGCACCGAATACAATAGTTATTGCTTGCTATTGTCGTGGCCGGGTAGCATCTTCCGGGTTCTGCTAAATATTACTGCAGAAAAACAACAACTATCATGGCAATTGGTGAAATCTGGTGACTTGGGACTTGACTTGGAATTGACAGATGACTCGGAACTTGAATTGGACTTGGAGGATACTGACTTGATTTGACTTGCCAGTTTTTGGCTTGCAAACAAGTCTGCACAATCTTAACTGAACAACTGTGCACTTGGCTAATGTAACAAACACAAACAAACGTTATTAAGACACATTTCAATACAAAATTAACACTATCAACAATTGTATGTGTTGTATATGTGTTGAAAGTGAGAGATTGTTCGAAAACAATTATGAGTTTAGCAAATAAAATAAAGATGTGCATAACAAATGTAAGCTGTGGACGTGGTGAAATTATGAGTGGCGCCATTGATGGGAGTTTGGCATGTGACAATACAGCACTGGATACGGTAGGCAACACACTCCCCGACAGTGGCGCCACTCAGCATATCACCACTGGCACAGTTGATAATAAATTCAAGTGGTATGCGGAGTGGTATGAACGACTGGTTGGTTGGACAACGCATTTGTTGTTTACAACTTTGTACGTGCACTGTGCACTTAAGTATAGTTAAAAAAACGAACGTTATTGTGTTTTTGACACATTTTCAATGCAAACTCTATCCACATTTGTACGCAATTGACATTGGGAGATCTACCACCGATAGACTAGGGCCTCGATTAATGCCGGTATCTAGGATCTCGCAAAGGGGAGGCCAAATGGGGGTCAAGCTTAGTCGCTCGTTAGTTTACCATGCTGCCATGTAGAGGCGCAACAGGTTACATACGAAAAAAATATATTTAAAGGGGCCCCTAAATAGTCAGCCCCAGTACTTTCTGGGCTGCCATAGCAATTACAGACTCCGCCTACATGCCAATGTCTGTTCGCCACGTTGTCAAAATTAATGAACTGCCCCACAGCAATGACAACTCTGAGGGGCCCTTTTCGACGGTAAACAAGATGGACGCCGAGCACTGCTCACAGTTGACCAATGAGACAATTGCTGCCCTTTTCTCAGTAAAACAATTAAACTGCAGTTCAAACTCACAGAACTATGAACCGTTGCTGTTTACACGAGCAGTTGGTCGGGTGAGACCGTGTCGCATGACAATGTGGAGCTAATTTATGTGTGTGTTTAGACGAATGAAGTGTCTACTGTCTAGACATTGCGAGTGCGATATATTGACTTGCACCAATCCTGACTTGAGCTGTGATCAAAGGTCACGTCGAATGCACTTGCTATCGGTCGCTGATGAACCACTGCTTCAAAGTCGTTGCCAACTATCGCTCAAACGGGACCCACCCCAATTACGCCGATAAAATGTCATCTATCTAGCGAAGGTGTTTACACGAACGATTTTAGCAGTGATACTGCGCGCACCATCGACTAAAACCGTATTATTTTGTCTCTATAAAATACTTTGTTTCTGTTGTATTCCTTTGTTGTGTTTGCTTTGAATTTGATGGGTTGGGGTTATTATTGTATGAGAGGAGTGTAGCGATCGGTCACGCATGTGCGAGGCGACCAGGTGCGAGGTAGTCCGGCTTGCGCTGGGCGGCGTCGACTGGGTAACAATCTGTCATTTTGATCATCACAGGTTGACATGTGTGCTGATGGGAAGACGACAGGTACCAGGCCACAACCTTGCTTTCCCCCCACGAAATGAATTCACCGTCATTTAGCGTTGGGCAAGAGCAATAAGAGAGATGACACTATCAGTACGCATGTGTATCTCTATAATTCCACCGAGCGAACAAGTTAGTGATGGTACCCAATACCCAGATGGCGCCACCCAACATTCCCATCCCCACAAACGTATTTACTGTTGTTATTTCCATTGATTGTGACGTAGGGCTTCCAATAGTCCCGCGTTTATGACGCTTTGCGTTTCAGACAAGCGCGTATCTGTGTCAAAGTATTGAAACGTCTTCAAATAAGTGCTCTTTTGGTACAATAATTATAGAGCAGGAGGCATGAAATTAAATTCTAATTGTCTTAATACAAAGATTCCCTTTACAATTTCTGTAATAATAACTTAGTAACGTTCATGACTTGAGTGATACCATATACAATTATTATAATACATAAATGTATTACATATGACTTGATATTAATTAAGTTGCGCTTTAAGCTTGTACTGGAAACGTGAACCAAGTAAATTAATTCGTATTCTTGGTTTTGCTTCACCACACAACACGTTTTGTTAAATTCTCTAGCATATGTCGTCGATTTAGTGTATGAATATTACAATGTTCACGAGTTCTTACTCAGAGGGTCTACTTGCATTCGAAAAACAGGCATCTAAAACTTTTTAATTTTCCTTTTGTCGTGAAACTTGTTTGATACCATTGATCACAACATGAATCATAAAAAACAGAAGCCAGTTTTCATAATTATTTATATAAAAATGTACAACAGAGAAATATTTCAAAATGTCACCTGTAAATTAATTACATAGCATTTTATAGGGCATACAATCACTTCAGGATGATCTGTCCACGTTACAAAACAAACATCAATATCTCACCAATATCTCTCCTAAATCATTGTTTGAGTATACATTCTTATTGACACATCTACTGAAGTGAAAGCAAAATAAAAGTGATGGTTTTGGGGCAATGCACATAAGAGTTTATAAAAACTAATAATTTGCAACTACAATCGAGAATATCAGGCTAGTGGTTTTCTCAGAATTTGTTCTAAAAGTTGGAGATTCTGGTCAAATCTCAACCATACTGGAGGCTGACATGTTTATTGGGAGACCAATAAGCGCTTTATAGTTCTAAGAAATCGATTTCCGTTGAGACACATTAAGTGCCTGCAACTGAAATCAAACGGCTGTCGGAAACAATGCAAACTCTCAATCGAGCTAGCAGCTATGTCAGAATGGGAGACGTTTAGTAAACAAAGGGCAAAATGTTGCATAAGTTGTTTAGATGTAAACAGCAAGGCCATATCCTATTGGCAAATATAGGACTAGGTGATTACATATAGATTTTCATTTGGTGATCGAATATTGCCAGACTACACGCACTCATGTCGTAGGGTTATCTAACTGTATGGCACAGCCCATGACATTTAGATGTTGTGTGTTCAATAAGATTTTCCTAGTAAACAGCTGGCATAATATTCTTGATTGTAGATGCAAATGGTTATGGTTTAGTAACTCTTATAGGTACATACGCCCAAATCCATAATTTTTTTTTCACTTTAACATACTTTCAACAACCTTCTAAAATATAAGTAAACTTCAATAGTTGTGTCAAAAAGAACAGTCATATTAATTAATTTTCCAACTTAAAGAACAGTTTCGCCAATAACTCATTGTAGTATGTTATAGAATGAGATTGGCTTGGCCATTGGTTGCAACAGCTGATTACCCAACGATCAATGGTACAGTGTGAGTACTCCAATCACGAGGCAGAAGACTTCTCCCTTTGTGGGTCATACATCTGCTTCATTACTGACTTTTTCTGTTCAACCAAATCGTCCAAATCCTGTAAAACAATAATGTTAATAACATTGATAAGTGACTGAACAAATTAACAAAAATTTCAGTAGATACATTGACATTTTACATGATACATGACATTTTATCAACAGTGAATCCTCTAATTTTATATTTATGACATTCCAATACAATAGTTAAACACTGCTGGTATATCATATAAACAAAACCCAATATTTAGGAATTAAACTTATTTACAAAACTTATTTCTTTATGAAAATTATGTTATAGAATGCATATAACATAAAACATAGAGGATACCAATTTATTACTACATGGGGGCTACAGATTGTTTATAAACGTTGCTGCCAGTTAAGTTTTAAGACCATAGATAGTACCTATATGAGACTCTAAGTCTAAAATCTATGATCAAAGTAAAACAGAAGGACTTGGCCAAATATAATTTCCAATAATCGCAAATGGAAAATTGGCTAATATATAATGCAATTTCCTCACTGAACTGCATACTGTACAGCAACTTAAAGACAAATATGATGGGCAAAGGCAAAAACAGTTAAAATCATTGGAATGTGCCAAAAACAGGAACATATCAGTACAGTAAATTTAGCATACTTTCATCGGGGTTGTTTCCTGTACAAAGTGTCGAGTGACTTACATCAAGAGGACGGTAGATCATATGCACTGTTTGCGACCCAGCCATCATGGTCAGCATTGCAACTGTTGCAAAGCGCAGATATGTACCCCAGGACACTCCCGCAGGCATTCTGTCAGCAACGTCCACTGCACAAATGTCCAATTCACAAGGCACAAGCTGAATATCTACAGCAGTTTTGTATAATGCAGTATGCCTACTAACACTTGTTGCTGTCTGCTTATGTGGCTGATTTAATCTGCTCGGTCTGTAGAAGTTCCAATGCCTGTTTTTCAGCTTCTTTTCTCTTATACACACTATCTGTAAACAAACAACAATTATAGGTTGATACGGCATACTCCCAACTTCACATGGATACTACACAAGGATTATAACATTAATCTCAAATTCTAACCTTTTTCCTATGGTTGAATGAAAGTTCTTTCCGCTAAGTTTGACTCTGTTGTGGACACTCTTCACATCTCAATGGCGAGTCAATGTAAAAGTGTGCTGCAGTGCCCCACTTTAACAGGTCTCTTGACCAGGGCTGGGGTCACTTCCATTTAATCAATTCCAGCTCAAATCTTTCAATTCCAATTCAACTAATTCTATGGGCGTTTTTCCAACGCAAATGCATAGATAATAGTTATATGTAATTGTAATAGATATTTTTTTCTGTAATAGTATAGATAGATAATACAGTAACTTTTTTCAAAAGTAATAGTAACAGATCCTAAAGTAACATATAATAGTATATTACTTTTCTATGAATATGTTGCTGAAAACTTACAAAATATCAAGTTTATCCGCATGTTATTCCAACTGCTAGTAATTGTAAACAATGTACAGACAATGGCTGACCAACATGAAAAGACCAGTAGGCTAATCATTTTATGGTTTCAGAAATACCTGCTCAATGAAACAATGCAGGAGTAGCAAGCCAATTACTAATTGTTAAGTTGCCCCATTGGGGTGGCTATGGCTTCACACATTCATAGCACACACAAAGGGCATGGTTTTAGATATGTGCAGGCAGACAACAAATGTTATCTTAGAGCAGGAGATGCAACCTGTATTGAATTCACAGTAAGCTCATCACACACCACCAAAGTTTGATTTGAGCAGAACTTCTGGGTTCTTTTTTCCAATTGCCACATCGTAACATTGCCACGCAGACCCTTTGTTCAAAGTTGGACAAATATTCTTACCCCATATCTTCAAGTGGTGTGCGTTTGGCTGCTACAAAGACTTTGAGTTGATATACAATTCTAGGGTTGGATTGAGGACCACATTGGAAATAAAACCAGACCGCACCAGCACAAGAAAATTAGGTTCAATTAATTTTCTTCCAATTCCAATTCAAATTACTCAAAATCTTTCAATTCAAATTCCTCTTGGTGAAAATCTTTCAATTCAAATTCCACTTGGTGAAAATCTTTCAATTCAACTTCAAATTCAGGAATTGAATAATTTCAAATAATTTTTTAATCCACCCCAGCCCTGCTCTTGACTCACTATAACACATTTTATCATTTAGCCATTTTCTAATGTGATTGTTATTTCTAGCCAACTTACTTTTGATCAGCCAAATTGGTAAAAGGTTTTCCATTTTTTTAATCCAAACTTAATATTTTGAGCCAGACTTGTACTG
>SDWI01001183.1:100620-132923 GCA_009193005.1 Lamellibrachia luymesi
CCACAAATATATATATATATAACATATTGTGAAGTTGGTGGTAAAATATTAATCCACATCATCAATGTCTGTATTTTGATGACACTGTGTATCCAGCTAGTGCCCACCAGGACTGGGTCCAATTACATAATTGAAATTGTAATTCATTACAGCAAATGGTATGTGCCTGTCTGTAGTGAGATCCATATAAATCATCTGTAATTGAAGTAGAGTAATTAGTGTAATAATAATTGTTATTGATTTGATTTTTTTGTAATTGAAATTGAAATGAAAAACAAAAGGTAATTGTAATTTATTAAATTGTGCAATTTGACCCAGCCCTGGTGGCCATGATGACTACTACTTTTATGCATGCTGGTAGGTTACACAACGACACATGGCTAAATAATGAAGTGTTGCTAAGTCAATTAAGGACACTACCATAATTTTTCGTGATTAATACACCTCCAAATATAATACGCACCCTGACTTGTTCAGATCTGACAGAATTGCTACATATTACTATATCCAATAGTTAATACACACCCCAACCTTTTACTGTCACCTACTGATTCCCTCACTTCTGATCACCAATCTCTATAAATAATAAGTGACCAGACATCCAGCTTTCGATAATTCCGTTGAAACGTGAAGGCGGATGCACAGGTGAAAAGTTAAAGATTGCATAAACATCAGAAAAAAAAGTAAATTCTGACTAATACTTGGTTTTATTGCTCTTTCTATGTGATCCGGGCTCATGGTATGATATCTTGTTGGATTCCAACTCCTTACTGGGTCTCACAAAACAACTGTAGCTTTATTACCATGTATAATGCACATCTGAACTATTAAATAAAAATTAAGGGAAATATGTATCATATATGGAAAATGATGGTAATACTCACAAAAGTTAGTTTCACCGACAGTCCACTTGATCATAGAGAATTCAACAGTTGCTCCGAGAAGGAAGAAGAATGGAAGAAACCTGTAGAGGCCAAATATTCTCTTCCCTGGGACTGCATCCAGGAATTGCTTCAGCCGTCTGCTATAGAATATCATACCTGTAGGAAACACAACAGGATGAGTCAATTACTTGGCATGAATGGCAAAAAGGTCAAGCTCCGCGGTCAGAGTGCTGGACTGCCAATCATGCTGTTGTTGCGTGACTTGCGTCACTTCCGAAAGTCACCCCAATTTGCAGGTGTCTTTCGGAAGAAACACTAAAAGCTGCCAGTCCCTGCCACACGGTGTAAAGGTGTAACCTGCTGTAGATTCCCTCTGTAGATTCCTCCCTTGTCAGGGGTAAAATTCAAATTGACCTGACCATTGGTGAGGGGTCATTTATACGAATCACTATTTATACAGCATAATGAGCATATGTAGTCATTGAAAAAAGACCAGGAAACATGGCTGGTCATTGATCAAGGAGGGCATTCATCCAGAATTCTAAATAAACATTTTACTGTATAGTCCTAATTCTTTGCTGTCATTCCCACGCTAAAACTATACTGTAGACACATATAATGAATAATCTGTTTCTTAATTTTTACTTAGACTCTGTAACCACAGACATAACCATGCAGCAGTAGATTAATAGTGAATTAAATTAACTGTACAGTTTATAAATGTTCACTAATCAATTGAAGGTTTGATCAAGTTTAGAACCTTTCTTTAAATTTACCATTAATACAAATAGTACTGACTACCGACACATGGAATCAAAACTAAAATTCCACCATCCAAGATCAGACAGTCCTGTGCAACAGAGATGACTAAATGTGGTATGTGCAAGTAAAACTCCTGACATTGGTGGTTTGGCTCCCAACTGCACATACACACTTTATGAACCGGTGTTAAATTATCTGTTTTTTTACAGTACTGGTAAAGCATTGTTCTAGACAAGTTATTTAATGAGAAATAAAACACATTATTTATTAATATTATAAATATGTTCAAACTTATGTTCCCCCTGGATAAAAGGATGTGTGAGGGGTGGGGTGGGCAAGGCAGGTGGGCAAGTTGTGACGTGCACCTAGGGGTAATGGAGGCTTGCACCCCCAAATTGTTTTAAAATACTAACTTCAAAATGGGGCCTGAATTGTGTTTCTACTTTTTTCCTTTCATGCAACCGTTTTTATTGTAAAAGTAGAAAGTACAATTTCTTTCTGGCTTAAGTGTCAAAGCAAAATGTCATGCAGTAAATAACTTAATGAATGTACATAGAATATAAATATATATACCTAAAAAATATTGAATGATAGCATTTATAATTGATTTTTTAAATTGTCATAATATGTAACTTTTGTGTGTTGACCATCGTTACCAAGTCTATGACATAGACTTGGTAACGATAAACATAATGTTTATACTAAATGAAGTGTGAACAATGTGTTTTGGGACATATTGTAAAGCTTTCTGATTAGGCATTACAGCCAATGATTAGCTGATGTGCTCACATCCGATACCATAGCAAAACCTGTTTACATATAATTCACTTCCACAGACAACCCGTTGTTTGCTTGGATGGTGTTTGAGCCTTGAGGACTTTGAATACCCAATGTGAAGCAGGACATTTAGTTTAAATCGACAAAACTTTAAATCGACAAAAAATTAGGTGTGAGAAATAGCTACAAGACAGCAATTTCTGCAAGTACTGGGCGGGGAGGGTGAAAAACAGTGAGGTGGCCATCCTCACTTGTCATATACCGCCACAAAGGCACATATGATATAATGGCGTATTACTGCCATATTGGGGATGGGGAAACACTGAAATTGTTGTTTGTTCTGATAATGATCCGTCAGGTTTTGCAAATGAATCGTGTTTTTAATTTGATGCACGTGACCAGACAACGGGAACAGTCTGACAACGCAACATGAGCCGTGATGTCTTTTGGAAGAGACACTAAAAGCTGTTGGTCCCTTCTACCTGATGTCTATGTCAGGTAGGCACTTCAAACAAAAATGAGATCTCATGGTAGGACATTGGCAATTGATTTAAATGAAAGGTGACATGTAAAGGAACCCAAAACTGTTTATTTTATCAATATATCTTTGTTAGATCCAAAGATATTGCGATTTTGATGCAGTTAAAATCCAAACATTTTGTGTATCTTGTATACAGGCAAAAGNTATGTCAGCCTGTAGGCACTTCAAACAAAAATGAGATCTCATGGTAGGACATTGGCAATTGATTTAAATGAAAGGTGACATGTAAAGGAACCCAAAACTGTTTATTTTATCAATATATCTTTGTTAGATCCAAAGATATTGCGATTTTGATGCAGTTAAAATCCAAACATTTTGTGTATCTTGTATACAGGCAAAAGTCTCTCATTTTTGTGTTATTGTCAACACCTTTTTATAAAAGGTAATAACTTCCATCATTATGAATATATTTGTATAATTTCAAAACACATTAAGTAGGGTCATAAATATACATTAGTCATCATCAATAGTAACTCAATTAATAAGTCAACAATGGCTAATTAGCATGCTATTTAATCAGACCAATACATTTCAATAAAAAGCCATAACTTCCATGATTATGAAGATATTTGTATAACTTTTGGCAGAGCCTGGACTTTCATTCCCTGCATATATATATATATATATATATATATATATATATACATATGCACACACGCACGCACACACATAAAGAATACCAAAATAATCTTGCATAGTGACAATGGTGAAATAATTATTTGAGAAACATATACTAATTGGTGTTCCACATAGAGTGCTAAATGTTTTTTTGTGAAGAAAAACAATGCCATTGCATAAATATAACACAATTTATTACATATTCTGGGACTGCACAGTACACTGCAGGTTCAGTACAGCAATATTTATATTTCAGTCACTGCTTCATAAAATAATGTTGACTTTACGTTGTGCAATTCAACATGATGTAATGTTTATAACATTTTTTTACAGTATTTCACTGTTGAATCCGACATTTCTTGTGTTGAATGGACGACGGCTGCAAGATTCTACATTATTCCATCTGGGAGCCAAGTGCATGATGATTGTTCACAGTACACTGTATGCTGTGTAGCAATATTCACTGTTTCATAAATCCATGCCGGTGAAGCGTGTCAATGTTCACAGTACACCGTATGCTGAGTGTAGCAATATTCACAGTTTACTGTCTCATATATCCTGGAATAAAAAAGTCCTATATCATCAATCATCATCAACCAATAAAGTATATATTTAAAAAAATTATATGTTAATATAATGTTACTAATATAAATATATATATATATATATATATATATATATATATATATATATATACAATGTGTTTTGCATGCTACGTGAAGCCCCTGCACAGCTGGCCATAGACCAATATTTCACACCCACTGACATTGCTGGCTGGCGAGGGCGACCATGAACAACACTCCCAACTGCCCTCGACAAAGATCTGCTGGAAGTCAGCAAGCGTCTTCAAAACCAGCAAAGATCTATACTGGCTGAGATCGCATAACCGAAATCAACGGAAGAACTTCAGCCAGAACATCTTGAAATAAAATTTGTCTAAATGATTTATACATTTCTTGCTGCAGTTATGATTTGGTCTAATTATCTTGATTCTGCGTGTAAATATTGTTAAATTGTTTTTTATACAGTCTTCCCCCATTAAGTTAATTGTGAAAATTCACATAATATATTAGGTCAGAAAACAAAATCTTGAAATTTGGTCTTGAGAGGTGTATCTATATTCAGCAATTTTGTCCACCGGCACTGGCAGCTTGTCACAAAACGTCTTGTTGTAATTCAATAATTAATTGTAACTGTTTTAC
Organism: Lamellibrachia luymesi; assembly: GCA_009193005.1. NCBI lineage: Eukaryota > Metazoa > Annelida > Polychaeta > Sabellida > Siboglinidae > Lamellibrachia > Lamellibrachia luymesi. The sequence continues at coordinate 105,405 of SDWI01001183.1, forward strand.
AAGTATTTTAACTAAAAAATGGCTTAACAATTAGTTTGCACTCAATGAATAAAATAATTAATAACAGTCAGTTTGCACTCAATGAATAAAATTAATTGTTCTTGTAATTGAGAATATAAATCTGTTGCACAAAGTTTTTTACGAATTTTAAAATCATTGAAAAATTTTATTATTATTTTTTATTCTTTTATTTTTCTAGGCTTTATCCAAGGCCCACACAACATAAACAGTAATAATAATATCATGTAAAACAGATTGTATTGGCTTTGAAATTGTAGTGAATTCAATTCAGAGAAATGTAAATAAGCCATAATTTCGTTCTGGAGACTCGTTCTCACTGTCACAGATCCGTAAAACTTCACAATGTTGCGGTTGACTAAAACCACATTTCGCGTTCGCGCGGAAACAAGATATTTCCCCCACATACTAACTTCGACCTATAGAAGGCAACCACAACATTGAAATATTCTGAGGAATTCGATGAAGTTGTGCTACTTGCATTTGAAATATACCTATGAAGTCTAACTTACATTTTGTAAGCTTTATCTTGGTCCAATTTCGATAAGAAAAACACGACACGAAAGTTAACTTACCGCTTTCAAAGGTGCCGTCAAAGCTGACGAAAATGAACGGAAGCAGCCGATAAAACACGCGGCGAAACAAAACGTTAACGAGATTCCGGTAATCGTAACAGCGTTAAATCGTGAACGGATTTTCGTGCACGCGGAACGACCGAGGCAGCGCATTTTGTTGAAGTGCTATGTCAGGGGAAGCAAAAGATCCCACAGTCGCAGGGGGTAAATGTAACCTGTCGTGGACTCAAAAAGTGGTGGTCTCTATCTCTAACACACCGATTCCCGGCAAGAGAGGCGCCGAGCAGGCAGTGTCTAGAAACACACCGAAGAACTGACAACGCTCTTAAGGAGCCCAGTCCTTGAAAGGAAGAAGCGTGACACTCCAAGTTGGGCGATAATATAGCAACAAAGCTAAACATAGGCAAAATATACACGTTCAAATTAAGCATTCTTATCGCACACCATTGTGATAATTGACCTTTCACGTAGAATATTAATCACGATCTTCGTTATCATCGGGTTAACTAGAATACGTAGCAATGTACAAGCTCCACTAGTCTACGGAGTCGCGAAATATCAAGGACAACCCTGGATGGTTCCCTGTTTATCCGCTAGGCGGAGCCTACCGGAGATGTGGGAAACCAAACAAGGTGCTCGACGACAAATGTATCCAAGTATTTCATTGGTTAAGAAACGCCATCGCGTGCAATCAGGGCGCTGGTTATAACGACAGCTGGACCAGCAACTGTTTACTGATGTTAGAAAGGACAATAGCAGCTCCTACTTTAAAGGCATTTTATGCGAATTCGCGATTACTGGTGCGTATTACGTAATTTACAACTTATCCCTCCAGTCTACGTGTGTTCGATGTATGCAGAAAGTAGCCACAATTGCTATATTTGGGGTCGAGGTACCGGCTGCTATTTCAGTTATTCAATTAATCGGTTGAGTAATGCCGATTTGATTGCTAGTCGGCTAGTTTCGGCATGGCTTCTCCAGACCAATCGTTTCGACCGTGAATCGCCGTCACCAGGGTTTGCGGTAGTTCGGTTTAGAAATTCTGTTTTGGTTTAACGCATCACAAAGGGAAATAACTTGGAGGAATCCAGAAAACAGATCCATTCCATCATCCACGGGCCATAGTCAGAACTTCTATGAATGTCCAGTTCACACCAACTCTCGCGACAACTGCGCCGCCTTTTGGTCACATGCTCATTCATCTTTGCCTCGGGCTGTTATCCAAAATGTGTACATTTTCCATTGTCACAAATACAGTGGTGCAAAGTTACCTCCACTTTCATCCCTTGACCAGGTCCAGGCATAGTCTTGGTCTATCTTCTGCTGTGCATAGGCATAGTAGGGTCGGTAAGCTTTGCTTGGTCCATTCCTGTATGTTATTTACCCAGTTTTTCCTTTTTGCGATTCCCATCTATCGTCTTTGCTTTGGTGTTCCCCTGTATTCTCCAAGATACTGACATCATTAAATATGAATCATCCAATAGGCATCCATGTTACAAATGCATGAGGTTTCCCTAGCATGTGCAGACTTTTCCTTGACATTAATCAGTCGCTAACAGGGAAGAAGTATAGCGGCTATTTACAGTCAGTTTACGCGATGATAAAGGCGTTGAAACTAATAATATACCATGTCGTGCTCCCGAGAACTAAGGATTCTGGCAGATTCATCTAATCATGGAATTCTAATGGTCTAATCTAGGATCCTCAGAAGCACGGGATCCCGTTAAATTTACGACTCGTTTGAAAGGATGAAAGCCGTCAGATGGAGCCACACGCAACTCTAGTTGGGAGCAAGTGATTTTAGCGTGAGCGGTAAACCGCACCGTGGCTGATTGATTAGCGCTAGCTATAGGCAGGGTTGGTTGATTTAAATCATTGATTTAAATCATGATTTAAATCGCTCCAAAAATCATTGATTTATGATTTTTTTTACTTCCGGTTGTTTTAATCGCTGATTTATATGAATTTAACACAAGCATCGAGATCAACAAAGTTTTGTGTATTTTTTAATACAAAAGCACAAATGCGCACACTTGTGTAGCTGTGTTGACACCAGATAGCCTGAAAGTAAAATATTTTATTACATTGGGTATACCAGATTAAAAAAAATCTGATTGAAATAAAAAATCAGATTTTTTTGATTTTTTTTTAAATCATGATTTTTTTCAACCCTGGCTATAGGGAGTGAGAGCGGGATTAAGGGCATTACGTTTGAGGCGAGCGTTCGCTCACACAAATCAATAATCTAGAGAGTGATTTAGCGCTCGTGTCAATTGTTAAAATCGCTCGCTGCCTGCAAGTGTTCATCTTGACAAGTAGTTTCTTGAGTATTAGATTCACTAGGAAAGTCTAACCTCTCTAACACAGTGTTCCTGCTCCAATATTCGGAGTTCACACATCATCCGTCACTGGCGATGGCGATCGCAGCCTGCTGCACCAAGATTGCAAGAACGCCATCGAAACTATGCTGACCGCGCGGTTTATAAAAAGTTATCAAATGAGTGGACTAACGTCGATTTGTATTATGTTTAAATGTCACATAATGTTGTTTGTCAAACTGAATAAAATACATGTACAGTTATGGAATAGTTAAGGGATCAACAATATATTTCACTATGATCTGATTGACCAACTAAACTGTAACATGAATCAAAAATAATAACCTGGATCTGAACTACCGAAAATGTATATGAGTTGACACGGAGTGTAAAAGTTGATCAGACATTGAAAACGATAATTTTAGTAATTGTTCCACTTCGTCTTTCAACCGCTCTGAACACATAAATTCACGAAACACATCTTCGGTACCACTTAACATTGATTCACTGTTTCATGTGCAGATGACAAATTCATGTTTTTGCGCACCGAGTTTGAGTTGTGCGTTTGGCATTATGATGCAATGGAAGCATGCCATTTCACACCAGTTTATATTGGTGTTGCCTAATAAGCTGCATTTATGACTATACATCTAATTGTTATACATGGCGTATTTGTGAATCTCGATTGCAATTTTCAAACCACCTAAGCGAAGTCGCACACGAAACCAGTGCCGTGTCATGGCCACGGCCCGGGCACAGTACACGGACACGGCACTGCCACTGGCCTTGCCTAGGCTATGCCTACGGTAATCGGTGACATGTTGCAATTAAAAACCATTTCAGCAATTGCAATGTAAACATTTATTTCTTTGTACAAAAGTCAGTGCCAACAAGCACCAATTAAAATTTCATGGCGACAATGACAGAATCCAAATAGGAAATGGTGGCGCCACCACAAAAAAAAAACAAATCGCTTGCCTAAATTAATTTGGCATATTTATTCAAGCGATTTTTTTATCGCTTGCCTGTTTTCAAATGTGAAGCCCTGGGGATTGCTCTCCTAAAAATTATGCCCTGCATAATTTGCCACGATTATCAGGGAATATAGGCTGGCAAAAATGTTTACATTTTATAATAGTATAGTGCCAAATAAGGTGCATATATGGTGGCATTTTTCATCAAATAAATACGCGTATAGGGACGCTTATTTGACACTCAAGAGTACATACTATAATGTGCATTATTAATACAGTCTGACCCAGTGTTTGTCACCGGGATGAATCGTCAGGGTGGAGCCAATAACATGCACATTTTTGCTAACTGAACCGGCCTGAAGCATTTGGAATCGGCAGCCATCGATAAAAAGGCCTTAATTTCGAACACTGCTAAGTCATAACATAAATGCTAGACACGATGCAGTGCAATAAAATTTGATAGCATTATTTTTCACTTTTTGCGATAATATTGAAATTGGCCTTACATTTTGGAATTAGAAACGCCCCGGGTCTGTCGTGTCTTCTTCCTGTGTACTGCCTAGTCTGAGGACGGGACAGGCTAAAAGGAACAATATTGTTTAAACAATGTGCAAGTTTATAGTGAAAAAATTATTTGTCAATAAACAAACATGTTCAGGAAAAAAAATGTTTGCCTGTGAAGTCTAGAATAATTTACATAAATTTGTAGTTCACCAGTGCAGATTACTCACTGGAAAGTCTTTCATGTTGACAACTTTCTGTATATATACAATAAAGTTTGGGTATTCCACTCAACTAGAGGACCTTTATGGTCTAAAATGTTGACACCTGAAGATTTAAATAAAGTGTCAATAACAACTGTGTAGAAGACAGGCTTAAGCTCTAATTTGTCAAGAGTGATTGGCTTCACCAGATAACAATAGAGGGTTAGCAAATAGACAGGTGGATGAAAGACAATGGCAGCTGGTGGGCTGCTCAAAACTGGGTTCAATTAATCTGTCTAATTAGCTAAAGAGCAACAGTGTGAACTGGTTGTCATGTGGGGAATTTAACACAGTAAAGGGTGTACTTAGCTATGGTGTTGATTAACTAATCTAATGCCTTATCATTTATTGCTCCCTCACTCATGCAAATAAAAACTAGCCAACATTCTTCTTATTATTAAAATAATATTGAATTTGCAGTGAATGCAGTTCGATGAACAGGACAGCGTTCACAGAAATGTTAGATTAACTCATGAACTTTTGGCTGACTTTTGGAGGCTTTGAACTTGCTAGAATAAATTATACATATATAATTTCTTGTAACAATTCAGAATGTCACACCAGTGGTTTACTAGGTTGAACACAGCACAGGGTTGGGTTCAATTACCAGGATCAATTACAAGGCCTGATTTTATTACAATTACAGTCTATTTGACATATTCAGTTACAATTACAATTATGACTCACTCAAAATTCAATTACAATAGCCAAATACAATTACAACCTAAAAATTATAAATGAAATTGTTGGTGTGAAATGTAAATATTTTCATCTTGTTTTGCTTGCAATGATCTTAAATGATCCTGTTGTGTTGCCCGTAGGTGAATCATAGTGTGCATATATTGGAGGCGGCATCTTGAGATTTTCATATAACATTACAATTCTTTCGCATGTGTTCAGAGAGATGATGTTCTGTGCTGAGCAACACCTCTTTATGCCCTAGCAGAAGCCACTTAGCTGGTCAGCTAATTGGATAGACTCAACACTGGCTTTGGGATGAGCAGATCATCTCTCATACATGTGAGAACTAATTGATATCTACCATCCTGTAATCATGACACATTGCTTTTGTTCAAAGAATAGTGCAGAGATGAGTGGCTTAAATTTGGGCTTCTCTTAGTCAATGAAGCATCAAAATAACAACATCTAAAAGATGAGCATTCTCTTCCATTTGCCAATTAGTGTAAGTCACTGAGTGGCAGGCCTGCCGAGTGGCTTCTAAGTTAAACCATAATTTCTTATATTGAACTGATTAGCAGGCTAGAACTATTTCTTCAGTATAACCAGTTAACTTTCCAATATATTTGCTAAGATACTGTCTTTGAAAACATATATTATATATAAAATATATGTGCTCAACAGGTATAAACATTATGAGAACATTTCTAAGAAATTGTATTAAAATTATGTTGAAAAATTATGTTTAAACATGTTGAGAATTTATTTTGAGAAATTATGTTATAATTGAAATGCAACTGAATAATTATTGAAAGTTCCAGTTTCAATTATAATTACGCAGGTATAAGAAATATCAATTACAGTGACGCTGATGTCAGATATTACAATTACACCGTAATTGTAATTAATTACACAATTACGAATTACATGTCTGTGTATGCTGGCGTTGCTTAACGTGTCTCAAGGTAGACTAGATTACCCAATTTCACAGAACTGCTTTTTGGTTGCACTGCTTAAACTTGATTGGAGTATCCCACTTTTGAGAACAAATTCTAAGAAAACCACTACTATGATATTCTTGATTGTAGCTGCAAATTATTTATTTTTATTAACTCTCTTGAGTGCATAGCCCCAAAACCATGACCTTTGTTTCGTTTTAAAATCGGTTAATTTTCGTCTCTTACCCTGTTGGTGTTGTTTTTCAGGAAACGGTGATTGATGCGCGGACTACTAGAACCTTGAGTCATGTACAACCAACAGCAAATGCCTGGTGATACCAATCTAGCCCTATTCCAGAGAGTGAAACCTGAGCCATGGGATTGGTGAGAATCTTTCTTCATTGTCTTTTATGCATTTTCCTAATTTACAAATTAGTGAACAATACACATGGCCTATTTTATTTGTCTGTCCATAGAGAGGCAGATGCGGAAATTCCGAAGTGATACAAATAGAATAGACCCACAGAGATATGATATACCTGTATTATCGCGCACCCATTCTATGCTATTTATGTGTATCACACAAACACAATGTACACATTTGTACTGTAGTTCATACAGTAGTCATTTTAAGCGAAAAGAACTAATTTCTAGTACACGGTGAGAGAACATATGTGTTTTTTATAATAGACCCACAGTTTGACCCACATTACGCAGTGTAAGAAGTGATCTCATTGGTCATGTGACATCTGGAGCTTTTTGGTTGCATGGCGATCTTGTAATAGATCAATGACATTTTCCTCTCCTTTTTCCGGTTGCAGGACCAGTTCACTACCCCAGGCCTGTCCAAACAGTGGACAGTCCATGCCTCCAGTGCCAGGCCAGCTCGAGGGAATGTGTCAAAACGTCAACCAATCAATGCCTACACAACAACAGTTGCCAGTGCCACCTGGTGAAAAGAAGCCAAAGAAGAAAAGGAAACCATCAAACAAAGCTAACGAAACGCAAAACAGGTAGTTACTTTGGTATAGACCTCTGGTATTTAGTTGCACAGTCGTTTATTTAGTTTGTATCCTGCTTTATATGAAGATCCACCTGTTACCCACAGGGGTTCTTAAGTAAACACCTTTATGTTCCTACTGTCAGAATCAACCAAAAGTTCATTTCACAATTTTTCTGAAAAGTTGGAATAACAATTATCTCGGTATTACCGGTATAAACCGATCAGATTATGGCCTCCAGGAAAATGCATTTCTGATTGGCATAACTGTAACTATTCCGTACTATGTCATGGTTAATGTGTGAAAAGTTTATTACCATGTTTTTGGGCAGTTGAAAAGGTCTTAAAATTGGGGGAGTTTTTTAAGAAATATCTTTAGAAGGTCTGAAATTCGATTTCACCAAACTATGCCCTAGATTATAATTCAACAAAGGTAGTATGGGTATGCTTCTTTAATCAAATGATACAGTTTGATCACCAATTAAGTAAATTGCTCATACAGGGTATTTGAAGGAAATTTCTTTCTTATTTTTTATTGAATTTGTCATGGAAAAATCTTAAATTTCCAATAAATCTGATCAGCCTGAAGTCATACACAGCATGAAGTTTGTGTCGTTTTTGTTGATTATGAATGTTTCAAGCATTGCTGCTATGATTCAGTTGCAATGGCGGTGCTGCGGTCAAGGTGGAGGTCAAACAAGAGAACATCACGGCTATGATGCCCGTCAAGAAGAAGAGGGACCGCTTCAACGGCATGACAGAGGAAGAGGTTCTGCAGAGAACGCTGCCTGACCACCTGGTGCCAGATCTCGACATCATCATCGTATGTGACGTTTATGTGGCAATCTTTTCTAAAGCTGCCTTCTCGATTCTTTTAGCCCGTTGTTATTTAGGTTCGTTGATGTTCAGGTCTGTTGTGTGTCTAAGAGAGTGAATAACAGAATTAATAAAAGTGTAATAAAGTGTAAAAAAAGTATTCTTGTTAAAATCATTGCGAGAATTGATGTTGAAAAAATATGAATAGTATGTGATAGTATATACAGGCAGGCCACACACACAGCCGCTTTTGATCTATTTGGTCCAGTAAAAAAAAACTACTTGCAGCTTGTCGAATGATTTTATTAAAACTGAATAAAAAAATTTGCACAAATGAAATAACATTTTAAAATTTAAATGTTAATAGTTCTAAGATATTCAGGTATGTACACGCATCTACGCTAGCATCTTTTCTGTGCCTCAAGTCCATTCTAATGTCTGGGCAAGCCTTGAATGTTGTGTACTATCAATTATTTAAGTATCCGAGTTACCCGGCATTGCGCTGAAGAAAGCATTCATACAATACAAAGTAATTTATGCAAACACTTGACGTACATTACTTGGTAACTCGGAACAATTGTAAAAAAAACATGCATAGTGCTGCCAACAATTGTGAGTAAATATGAACTCCCATTGTTCTGCGTTAGTAATCTGTTTGAAACATCCACAGATTCCTTCTTGAAATCAGTGATTTTAGAATTTTTTATCCCATCCCCAAGGGCCCCGGGCAGACCTACAAAATTTCAGTCCCATACATGCTAAACAGACGGAGATATGCGGGAACAGAGTTACAGACTACTTTATAGTATACACTGTAGATGGAATGCGTCTTGCTTGAATTGTTGCATATGTATGTGTTCTGTTGGTGTTTTCAGATTGGTATCAACCCAGGACTGACAGCAGCCTATGTAGGTCATCACTACGCAGGCCCTGGCAACCACTTCTGTAAGATACCGTCTTTGTTTAGATTCATTTACCATATAGCAGTGCAGTTTAGGTGCAACTCATGACTACTTGGATGTAAGAAGGCAATAAGTAACATTCCCACATGCAATTTATGGCAACTGCAAGATGGTACTTGAATCACATACCCAAACAATTTATGGCAACTGCAAGATGGTACTTGAATCACATACCCAAACAATTTTAATCTGTAGACATACTTCCATAGAAACATAAATCGTTGTTGCCATGGCAACAATTATGCAAATTGGGCCAATTTTCACATGTACAATAATCTTCACATAACTAATATAATCCCCAAACTTTATGAAGATGTGTTGATTTTTAACAAAGATATGGCCCATAGTTACTTTTCGACCAGTGGCTTACACATACTCGGCACATTAAAAGTAATTAATCCAGCGGTCACGGTTTGTCATGACGTTTACCAAATTAACCTCCACTGATTTTTATTTGGGCGACATCTTTTTTGAAGTCTGCCAGAGTAGAACTTTACTTGCTAATTCATCATGACATGTCATATGACTTGCCAGGTGCAGGCGATATTATCTCACTATGATACTTCTGCTAATATACAAGAATAGGGATGCATAGTCCCCAATGTTGAGAGCCAGGGTTTTACACCAAACATACCCATGCCTGGTCCAGGTCTTAAACCCTGAACTGATATAAAGGCATATAACATGGATGTGCTAACCATTACACTACTATGCCTCGTGGTGATGCTTTTGATAAGGAATATCATTCTTGCAGGGAAATGTCTCTTTCTGTCTGGCCTAATAACAGAGCAGTTGAATGCATACGATGATGCGCGACTCAAGGAATATGGCATTGGATTCACAAACATGGTGGAGCGCACTACACGAGGGAGTGCAGATCTCACAAAGTTTGTCTTTCTCATTTCTCTAATTATAGTCAATGCAGCAGCTGAAACACACATTTTCTCTTTACTTAGATCACATTTCTCTGCATTTGAGGCTTGTTTTTACCTCAATGGCACGAACATTTTAGCATTAATTTTTAGCTATTAGTATTCACTTTTTAACTTTTATTTTAACGTAATACTTTTATTTATTGTACACATTATTTAATGCTTTATTTTGTTTCCGGACAGGATAACTTGATAGTTCGTAAATGTCATGATAACAATATTAAAACATTCATAGAAATATCCATCTATGCCTTAGTACTTGGTGCTTCCAATCAATATCTTGACGGCTTCTGAGAATCCAACTCTTGAAATTGCGACGTAATACTGGCAGTTGCAGTAACATCTACTGATGTCTTACCCTTGTATTAGGTAACTTGGGACAATCGAAGAAAAGACGCATAATGCTGTACGCATGTTGTAATTGTTCATATTACATTGCAGATATTTGTACGTAATAACTACAAAGGTTAATCTCACAATAAGTTTTTGTCCCTAAAACTTACCTTTATCTGGGCAAGCACGTTTTTTCTATAACTAGCCCAAAATCTGGAATGAACTCCCCTTTCGCCATAAAATCATCTGAAACTACGTAAAATCATCTGAAAGCTACCTTACACAAAAACTCTACGGACATCTTTTTTTATCAAAATTGCATTTCCATCCGAAATTCTCCTTGTTCTCTCACTCACAACTCTGGTTTGTTCTCTCACTCACAACTCTGGTTTGTTCTCTCACTCACAACTCTGGTTTGTTCTCTCACTCACAACTCTGGTTTGCTGTGACTCTGAGCTCGGTTTCCTAAGGATTTATGCACTGTAGAAGTTTTATTATTTCATAGGAAATTTGTAAGGTGGCTTTATTTGTTGTTGTAGGAAGGAGATAAAAGAAGGTTGTATTATACTACAGGAGAAGATTCTAAAATATAAACCCAAGATTGCTGTATTCAATGGCAAAGGTATGTCAAATTCTGTTGTTATTGGACAGTAACTGTCCCTTTTTGTAGTTCTGGGCTGAAATACACCATTGTTACACCAGGAGCTAAATTGGTCTGAGAACAGGAGTCAGAACAAATAATTAGTTTGAATGAACAAATAAATTCATATAATCAAAACGCATGTCGGTTTCAACCTTTAAGATAACATGGAGTGTGCAGAGTTAAAAAATCTTAAATGGGATCTTCCATTTTTAAACTCTTAAAAAATTAAATGTCTTAGGTCTTAAAACTGCTTCCTCAACTGATTTAGCCTATCGCGAATCCAGTTCATTGATGTCCTAATATGTAGTGTGTGAATAGTTTATAAGTAATATCTGCAGTCAGTTTAATTAATATCTGCAGTCAGTTTAATTAAAAGTATGTATTTTTTTTTAAATCATCAAAACAATTGACTTTTGTCATTAGATCGGGTAAGACTAAAAATAGTGGATTTCCAAAACAGTAAACACTTTATGGGATCAAAGCTGATCATGGGTGTGACTTCCATCCTCTTGCGGATCACATGATAAAATTATGAAATTTCATAAAAGGCAAATTTTTTGAGTTTTCAGCATTTCCATTTTCACTTCAATAAATTCTGCATGCAAAATTAAATAATTTAATAGTTTGTCTGATGATTTCACAAAGACTGCATACAAAAGTTGCACAAACGAGCCAGCATGTCATAGTGGATACTAGGTAGGTTTGAATTTTTGCAAAATTCATTTGAAATGGGACAAAAGCAAATGAGCAAAATAATTGAATTGATGATGCACCTTTAAATTTTATTTTGCCTAACTAGCCCTATGCTAAACAAAGGTGAGAATGGTTACAGTTTGATCGCCAGATAAATAAATGTCTCCTAGAGGGTGTTTAAAACAAATTTTATTGTTATTTTGTATTGAATTTTTTTTATTGAATTTGTCAAGGAAAAGGTCTTTAAATTGTGAAGTATTTGTCTTAAAATGATAGCCAAAAGCTGCACACAATCTAGATATTTTTGAATAGATTATCTGTTTTATTCAACAAATATGTTAGATAACAAATTAGCATGCATCAGCATATTTTACTGAACATTTACCTGACATGTAGTAAATGGGATTTTTACACTGACTATTCTCTGCCAGGTATCTATGAGGTGTTCGTCGGTCACAAACACTTTGACATCGGCAAGCAGCCGGACCCATTCCCCGGAACTGAGGCCGTAAGTGTAACTTAGTTCAAGCAGAACACAGAACTCATTGGTGTTTTGTTGCACTGTGATTTGCATACAGTGAACTTCAGCTTTTCATTTGTGCCTGGTGTTTGTCTCACACAACAGTATAAATGTCGTCCACACATAAATAATGCCTGCTCTAGTTGAACTCTGCTCTACAAAAATCCACAGCAAAGTATATCTCATAGTTTTGACAAATGGCTAACCTTTTGGTTTTGATGCGTCTCTGAGCTTAAACCATGCCTTCCCTCCTTAGTGCCCTAGCGTATTCATTCATTCATTTTAAGGTTTTGATGCACTTCCCAGCACAGGGTTTCCGAGGGTTTTGGGGTGATCAGTTGTCATATTATGTGTATATGACATTGATGTAACCCTAAATGTGCGCTGATGCTCTAGATTTACTGGAGACTCTCTTGTAGGCTGTCTACGTGATGCCATCCTCCAGTGCCCGGTGTTGCCAGCTTCCCCGTGCAGTAGACAAAGTGCCATTTTACCTGGGTCTCAAGGCGCTGCGTGACCATCTACGCGGCGACGTCAAAGAACTCAACATCCAGGATGTCACATTCCCCGGCCTGGAACTGAAGGTCAAACCAAAAGTTGAGCCCGGCACCGAAGGAGAGGTGAAAGAAACAAAACCGAAGGCGGCGAATCGCAAACGGAAAAAGAAAGAGACGCTTGCTGCAGAAAGGCCGAATGCTGGCAGTGCTTGCAGTTACATGCCAAGCTCTAGCTTTGGCAGTAATCCCGACCAGTATGGGGTGTTTATCAAGCCCGAGCCAGGAATGTACCCTGCTATCGTGAAGCAGGAGCCTGGTCAGATGGTCAGGCAGGAGCCGAGTAATATGTACGGACTCGCAATGGTCAAGGCAGAGCCGTCAGCCTTGTCAAATTTCATGGGAAGCAGCACCTCTTTGGGGGCGACGATGCCACCTCCTTGTGGCTTCGCAGGAATGACATCCGGACTATTGGCGACGTCTGCAACGTCATCAATGGCTGGCTTCCAGGGAATGTCGAGTCTAGCATCCAGTCATTATCCCACAAGTCTGCCGGGAATGTTCCCGCCAAACCTCACAAACTCTTGCCTGTCTGAGAACCCGGCGGCATGCAATGGGCCATTCACTGGGATGCCATCCTGCCGAACACAGTCCAACTCATTAGCAGACATTTTGTCATCGTCGTCGGCGCTGCTGATTAAGCAGGAAGAGAAGAGGGATCTTGCCAACTACGGGGCGATTCCCCCCGCCCTCTCCCTCTATCAGAACTCTGCACACAGCGGCGCTTTGCTTGGAAACAGTGGCTTCCAGTATTACCCGCAGTCGCTACCAGGTGGAGTTCCACCGGGATACGTCCATCCATGGTACGGGAACAGTCATGCAAACTAAGTGATGCAGTTGAGTAGGCTGTATTGTCTGAACCAATGTGTTTGTTTGTTTCCTCTTCAGCGAACCAACAAATGTAACTCTGATGTTTTAACTGTGGACTTTCTGGTGGCTGCATCAGGATTGGGTTCGATTGTAATAAATTAATCTTAAAGATCCATCTTCAATTTAATTAAGTTATTTTCAGTTATTTCTAGTATCCACTACGACATGCGTGCATATTTGTACACAATTCTGTTTACTTTTGGACAAATTATTAAATTTAGTTTCAGCCAGGTCTAGTCAAAAAGCAGCAGAAAAATACTAGTGTTTCTGCTTCTTTATATTGTAACAAGACTTCTCGGTATTCACACTCACATGTTACCTCATCTAACAACCAAAGTCAATTCCTTTCATGATTTTAACAACAGTTTTGACAAAAGTACACAACAGTTTTGGCAGAAATACACAAAAGTGTTGACCAACTGCACATAATGCTCTGTGTGGCAGTTTCCTGGGGCGTGGTTCACTGTAGTGCAATCTCTCGCCATCTAATGCTGCTACCTTCTCCAATTCCAGTAACTCATTTGACTTCACCACTTTGTATTGACCAACTTGGATGGTTGCTTCAAAGGTGCTGCTTAGTTTGAAGTCTGATAATGTGAATTCTATTTTTCATTAATATTTGTATTCTCTTCAGACTGTCGTTGTTCTTCCCACAGACAAGCGGGAGGGGAACTGGTATATTGTCTTGTTACGAGCAGGGTTAGTCTCGGAATGGTACATTTCATATGACATCAATTACCATGACGTGATGACATGTCATAAACAGAAGCACCTGGACATATTCCGTCTATACTTTGGATGGCAGCAGAGGTTTGTATTGAACGTAGTCACTGTCAAATATAGTGATTGTCTTGTTGAATTAAATATGGTATAAATCGTCGCATTTTTGTGCAGAAAATGACATGCAACTTGTGGTGTTTATCGTAATAATATATGCATGGAGAATGGTGAACTATTGCGTGTGGACAAAGATGGCCACTGATTTCCATCTACATCCAGTGCAGAGGATGTTGCTGGCTCTGAAGAGAATGTTCTATAAAATTGTGGCAGTTATGAAAAGTAGTGTTTGTGATCATTGTATGCTTCTTAGCATAAATTATGAAGTGTTTTGTGCGTGTCTTATACATGTGTGTTTAGTATTATGTCTGAGAATTAATGTCTGAAACTCAGGAATGTATATTTTCAGAAACATACTTTTTGCCACGTGAGCATATCCAATTTCAGTGGGAACTAATGCACTTGGAAATGTTCAGATAATTTGTGTTTGGTTTTTGACAACATGAATTTTACTATGAATGACTTTTGGAAATGAATGTACGTATTTAGCACTGTATTTATTTTAGGTGTCGATGTGCATTGCATTATCAGATAATGTATAATAGATTTTAGGGGATAATGTTATGCAGCCTTTTTGTGGATATTATGTATATTGTGGTCAAGTTTCGTTATAAAGATTTACATGGCAGAACCAACATGTATCAATTTATGTATTTCCATTTTTTGTAGTCCAGATTCACACAATCTGATATTACTGGTCAAGTAAACTGTTGTTTCTGTTTGATTTAACTGTACATTTCTTGTGATACAAATCATGTTTTCCTTTAGGTGCATAGCACATGATGTACAATAGAAAAGAGTCCATATAAAAATTCCAGAATTGGCATTCCAGCTGAAATGTAATAAACGGGGTCACATTGAAGGGTCTCATTTGAATCATGCACAAAGGAGGGTGGAGAGGGTAGTAAACATGTTATTCCTTAAAGCTCCCCCCTTAATTAAATTTATCTATCTCGTTTTAGAACCATTTCGCCAAAACATCAAACCTATCTAGTATTCTTTGCTGTCATTTAGTTTTGATGAAACTCAGACAAATATGGCGAAATGGGGCTACGGTTGTTCTGCCTCTATATTATGACATAAGGCTAACTATCAAAGTCAGTTCTTGCGATAAGTTTAACAAAAGTATGGACTCTGTACTTAAACTACAGATTTGTACATTAAGGAACCGCATTCACGATGGGCTAACCAAATTAAAGAGGGAGCTTTGATGTAGGGAAGGCGATAAATAAGCTTTAAATGTCAGCCCAGTGGACAACAGAATCGTATACATACTGTAGACTATTTAGAGTTGTTAATTTGTATGACAGGTAATATAGATACAAACAATTAAAATTATATTCACTACTACAGCAGGTTGAACACATTTTTTGCCTGCGGGAAAACAACAAAACTTACACAATCTTTGATTTGCTATCTGCAAAGCATAAAATTTGAATTTTAGAGAATTTTTATCAGATAACCTTTGTGGGTGATCACTCAAAATGCTTCTCTAACATTTAACGCACAAGATAGACAACCTGCCACTATAAGCAAGATGCAGTGACCATAACGGAGTATTTGTTGTATGTATTACATTTTAGCTGTTTGATGTATGGATTTATATTGGTTTTCGGGCTCCTAATAGATGTTTAGTATATTTGGTGGGTAGCGTTGATGATCTTTCATCTACTTGCCAGAGAACAAACAGCAGTACGCAATGTGGTTTAGTAGGTCTTATTTATTTCACAATTGCTGCACTGTGAATTGTTGACTCTATATATGGAGGTATATACCAGTTAGAACTGCTGATATTTTGAGGCATTTGACATACATTCTGCTATGTATATTTGAGATTGTATACTAGTGTACTGTGTATTAAAATGTGTACAACAGGACTTGTTGTAAACGTGTTTTCAGTGTGATATTGTGTGGAGAGCAGTAGCTCAGTGGTTAAAGCGTCGGATTCGGTCAAGAGGATAGGAAACTCTCAGTCAAGAGGATCGGGGACTGTCAGTCAAGAGGATCGGGGAATGTCAGTCAAGAGGATCGGGGACTGTCAGTCAAGAGGATAGGAGACTGTCAGTCAAGAGGATTGGGGACTGTCAGTCAAGAGGATAGGAGACTGTCAGTCAAGAGGATAGGGGACTGTCAGTCAAGAGGATTGGGGACTGTCAGTCAAGAGGATTGGGGACTGTCAGTCAAGAGGATAGGAGACTGTCAGTCAAGAGGATAATATACTGTCAGTCAAGAGGATAATATACTGTCAGTCAAGAGGATAGGAGACTGTCAGTCAAGAGGATTGGGGACTGTCAGTCACGAGGATTGGGGACTGTCAGTCAAAAGGATAGGAGACTGTCAGTCAAGAGAATAGGGGACTGTCAGTCAAGAGGATTGGGGACTGTCAGTCAAGCGGATCGGGGACTGTCAGTCAAGAGGATAGGAGACTGTCAGTTAAGAGGATAGGAGACTGTCAGTCAAGAGGATAGGAGACTGTCAGTCAAGAGGATAGGAGACTGTCAGTCAAGAGGATTGGGGACTGTCAGTCAAGCGGATCGGGGACTGTCAGTCAAGAGGATCGGGGACTGTCAGTCAAGAGGATATGAGACTGTCCATCAAGAGGATAGGGGACTGTCGGTCAAGAGGATAGGAGACTGTCAGTCAAGAATCCATCTGCTGATGTTTCAAAGCTTCAGTCTCCCCACGTGCCTGTGTCTTTCTGAAGAAACACTAAAAGCTGACGGTCCCTTCTACCTGGTGTCTGTGCCAGGGTAAGTAAGAGATCACATGCAGGGTAAATATGTAACCTGCTGTGGATTCTCAACCACAACTCACTGCAGAAGCGTCCATGGCCCAGTCAATTCTGCCAGCCAACTACCTCACAAGGACACGATTGAATGAAAAGTGTATATTCAAGTGGTTTGTAGACCAAGACAGTGGTTCAAAATGCCCCAATAAGACAGAGATATGTGGGAGTCAAGAATGCCACATTATGGAATAAAATAAGTAAATCTTGGAATACTTCCTTGACTTGCCAGATATAGTAGAAAATAATGCAACAGCAATAAAATTTCTGTCATTGTATTAAGAACACTTCTGCCAATATTTGCCAATTTGATGCGGGGTTTCACTTTCATTTCTGAAAAAAGAAGCCATGTGCTTCTATGAGGTAGACCGTACTATACCAGTGTGCTTCTATTGAAAACTACTGTAGATCAGAAGAAGAGTGGAGATTTGATTGAGAAATTTATGTTATTAACTTTAAGGAAAATGTAAACAGCAACTTATGACAGCGGAGATATTTTAGAGTAAATAGGATTATATTATATATGTAAGCTCTACATAACATAAAAAGAAAATAATAAATAATGATTTGAATATTTAAAAAATAAGATATGGGCTAATTATATAAGGCTAACTAGTAGCCTTGCAAATGCTCATTATGTGTAAGTGTAAGACAGATGAGGCACAGATTGGGGCATTATGCAACAAACAAACTGAAGAATATGACAATAGTAATGTGTCATTGCAAATGTAACAACTATACAGTGTTAAAAATACCTGAGAATGGCCAGATACAACCCAGCACTCGTAACACTCCATACGTGTTCCAGCAAACATTTATTACAGAAATATTCCAGGATATTATGCCTAGCATATTACAGAAAATGTCATCAAGCATTTCCAAATGTGTTCTTTACAAAATTATTTCACATTTCCATATACACATTGGATTTATCAATCATTAGAATATAACATGTGATGTCCAAAATATTCACAATTTTATTACCCAAATTTCTAATCAAAAATTAAAACAACGTAAGAAACACCATCTAACTACTACCCTAATACCAGCATTTGTGATGAAGCAGCACCAATTAAAAAAGCTACCTAAAATACAAGCATCCTAGTGTTATGTGAAAGCACACTATTGGAATGTTGGAATAATTATCTGCCAAACATAATTGCTAACAAATTATAATGGTAGCAAAGAAAACAAAATTAAACATGCTAACTTCAACATTAAGATATGTAATAAAACGTTAACAATGTCAAGATTTTACACACCCCACATGAGAGAATTATGACAGTTATTTCCAAAACGCAGCTTCCATTGCTTACATCATTGTTTACGATAATTACTGAGGTGTGGTCTGTTTTCGTGATTTTATCAAACGATTATGCAGAGGTATCAGATTTTAGCCATCTCTACTACTTGCATAGATTTAACAAAACATTCTATGCTTTGGTGTTCCCGATTAATCAATATAACTGATAGTATATTCAGTCAGTGGACCACTGCTGGTTTGTATTGTTAGCTGCGTGGACTGAAACCGCTAGGAACTACCTTCCATTTACATGCCACTAGCAACAACTACACAGTCTTCAAAACCAGCAACACACTTAGACAAGACACAGTGGAAAACTCATCTGTACTGCCCACTTTGGGATCAAACTTCTGTGTGCTGATTTATAACACAATGACCTGTTTTCATTATTCAATGAAAGGTTAGATCATGCCATTACCAAACAGTTGCCTCATTTCTCACTGTGCCACTAAAACAGGTTGCCCTGTTATCTGGAACAGGATCGCAACTGTGTAAATGTGCACACAGTCCAAATGTGCACACCGGCCAAATGTGCACACCCTCCAAATAGATGAATCTTGTTTACTAGTTGGCCAACAGTTTTGCAATTATTAACTACACTGGTTTGAAGTACATTCGTGTTTTGGAGTATACTTAGGCAGACATGTCACATCATACAGATTTCCTGTAAGCAATATGGATGTTTGTGATTTTTAGTGGTATACCTTTTTATATACAAATTTGTTTCAAATGGAAAAATCGTGATAAAGAACATATTTGTTTGTGTTCATCATAACAATGTAATTTCGAACGACAAACTTGTCGTGGTTGAAGCACAAATACTTCAGATTTCCAACGAAAGCTACAGGATTTTGTTTGACATAGCTATAGCCAGATAGCTGACAAATGCTATAGGCCGATTAACCAATGAAAAAATTATACAGATTTATATAGAATGTCAGGTTAAAAATATGGATTTCAACCGAAACATGTGGCATGCCTGGCCTAGGTAGAAACCATAATTAAGACATACATAACATGTACTTGCAAAGCCTGTAATGAAACAACTATAAGGGCAAAGTCCCTTTGGCACCGGTCACGGGTGTGTTTACAGGACAAAGTCATTGCCCCGCGACTGCCGACCGGAGGCATGGGAATATTGTGAGTACTCGGGCTGAGGAACGCTCACCACTGGCTGGATGGCAATCGAGTGTTTCGAATCCGTGTCCCGGAATCCTCCAATTTCAGCTGCAAACACAATAACAAGACTCTACTGTTTCATGCATTCTTGTGTCACAAAAATGTTGACCCATATCTTTACAAATAGATATAGCAAAGCCATGATAAAGGTTATCCGGATAATTATTTGGCTTGATTTTTTTAACGTACAAGGATTTTCACTGGTCAACTGATAGACAGCTAGTTGTGGATAAGGATAAGGATAAATTTTATTTGTCCCAACAGCAAAAAACATAGATAAATTATATTGAGTGGCAATATAAATTATATAAATACATATGATACATGCACATATAGAACTGTACAATATATAATAGCAACTAATAAATCATCAATAAAAGTAATACATTATGCTACAACAACCAAAAAAAAACATATTTGCAGTGGGACTGGAGACCCCTACTAAGACCAACACTGGTCGCTATCGTAGGAGCCACCCAAAATAAAAAATAACAATAAACATAATATTCCCTATACATATATTTCTACATTAAAAAAGTAGAGAGCATGTTTGGTTTTTTGTCTGTGTCTTATATATAATCAATTTAAGTGTGTGATGACGTGTTGTACTGGTGTGTTTTATGTGTTGTTTTCGCCTGTACGCGTATAAGTCTGTGTGCAAGTATACAAATTGAAAAGTTTAATTTTGATTGCATGAACTGTGTTATGCTCATTCATAATTTATTTAATTTAGTTGGCATATATAGCAATTTAGGAGAGTGCATGTGTCATTATATTTTTGTAGCATGTAATTTTTGGCATAACTTGAAAAGCCTTTCAAACTATGAGTCACTATCTTGTCTATAACTAAATCAGGGATATTGTTTATAACATGTGGCAAGTTGTATTTAAGAATTTTTTTGGCAAATTCATGTTTAGTTCTGTAAGTATGTAGTTCAGTTGTTCTCCTAGTATTATAGTTGTGAATGTATGTATTTGGGGTTATTTGCCAGTTTAAAAAGTAGACAGGTAGATTTTGATGTCTATATTTGTAATAAAATTTAAGTTCTTGTAGTTTTAGTAAGTCTTCTACTTTTAGTGTGTTGAGTTTTTTAAAAAGTGGTTCTGTGTGTGAATTGTATTTGCTTAATGTTATAATTCGTACTGCTTTCTTTTGTATTTTCACTAATCTGTTTCTTTGATATCCCCATGTCGTAATACAGTAATTAATATGAGGTAATATCAATGCATTGTATAACATAATTTTTATTTCTAAAGGTAATACATGTTTTAATCTGTTTAGTATTCCTATAGTTTTGGAACACTTATTTGAGATTTTTTCTGTGTGTTTTTTCCAATTTAAGTTAGTATCTATAGTTAAGCCTAGGTAGTTAAATTCTTCCACTTTCTCAATATCTATATTATTTATTTTGAGAGATAATGTCAGTGTAGTTTTGTTTGGCATTTGGAAGGTCATATATTTAGATTTACTTTTATTTAGTGATAGCTTATTTATATTAAGCCACTCAACTATTTTGAGGAGTTCTTCATTTATTACTGATTCTGTACTTTTATTTTGGACACTATCTCTGAAAGTTTCAATAGTGCTAAATAAAGTGGTATCATCAGCATATATTATAAAGTTAAACATTTGGCTGGCTTGTGAGAAATCATTTATATATATAGTAAATAATAGTGGTCCTAGGATGGACCCTTGTGGTACTCCAACTTTAATGAGTGAAGTTTCAGATGTGGTATCATCAAATTCGGTGTACTGTTTACGGTTGTTTAAATAGCTTTTAAATAAAAGAAGAGTTTTACCATCTAAGCCATAGTGTCTTAATTTATTTAGTAATATTGAATGGTCAATAGTATCAAATGCCTTGGAAAGGTCAAGAAAAATACTAATTGGTAAGTAATTTCTATCCATTTTAGTAATGATTCTATCTACTAGTTCAAGTGATGCATATTCGGTTGAATGATTAGGTCTAAATCCGTACTGATTATCAAAAAATAGCTTAGAATCAATAAAATATGCAGATAACTGATTGTGGATGATTTTCTCTAAGACTTTAGAAATAGTTGGAAGGAGAGAAATAGGCCTATAGTTTTTGAATAATGTTGGGTCATCGTTCTTGAAAATTGGAATTACTTTTGCAATTTTAAGTTTATCAGGAAATATGCCTGTATTTATGACTTGGTTAATTACTAAGGTTAAGGATTTAATGATTGCGGGTTCAATTATTTTCAGCAATTTTGAAGAAATGCCGTCGAATCCACTACTGTTTTTTGTAGGAAGATCATTTATTGTTTTCCTTACAGTTTCTTCATTAACATTCTTAAATTTGAGAACAGATTTAACTTGTGTATTTAAATAGTAGTCATAGTTTTTATTTCCTTTATATTGAATGCTTTCTGCAATAGTTTGACCAATGTTTGTAAAATAGTTATTGAATTTCTTTGCTATATCAGTTTTATCAGTAATACTAGTACCATTTTCTTTAAAAATTGTCGAGGATGTTTTCTTTCCTTTATTTTTTGAAAGAATTTCATTGATGGTTTTCCAAGTATTTCTTATGTCATTTTTGAATCGGTTAAATCGTGATTCAAAATAAATTTGTTTAGCTGCACGAATATTTCTTTTTAATATGGAGTTGTACGTTTTAAGGATAGTGTTTGTGGTCTCATAATCTGGTGAATTAGGGTCAGACATTTTTAATTGTTTATAAAGTGTGTCCCGATATCTAATAGATTTTAATAGACCTTGAGTGATCCATGTCGAATTTTTATGTTTGTATTTATTAAATTTCATTGTTTTAATTGGCATGTACTTATTTTTTGCTCGCATGATTTCTTCATGCATTATGTTATAATTTAGATTGGGGTCCTCATTTTGATGTTTATGTAGTTTGTTGTAACAGTTATATGAATCTATTTCAATTTTGACTTTCTGCATGGCTTCTTCACTTTGTGTATTTATTTTTATAAATTTGGGAGGAAATTCTATTTTTGGAATATTGTCTAGAAATAAAAAATAAGGTTGATGGTCTGAAAATGTTTTTGTGAAGATCCCAGCAATGCTTTCTAATAAAGATTTATTTAGCTTACAAAAAAAGTTATCTATCAGTGTTCCATTGGTTTTAGTGAAACGAGTTGGGAAAGTATTTTGAGGGTAGAGACTATGTGATATTAAAGTATAAAAAAAATCGCTGTAGATTCTGTTCTCATTTATTTTAAGTAAATTTATGTTAAAATCCCAATCATGTGGGTTTCATACAATTGACCCAATGACCCAATTCTCGTAATTTTTTTTACTCAAAGTACATCTAAATTAACAATGTTATACTCCATGGTATCATCTTTATTGCTGTAGTATATCTATATATGTTGTAAAACTTGTGCATTTTTATTTATTGCCAAATGGTGTATTTTAAAAAATATTAAAAAGTGAAAGATTACGACAGTAACAGTGTCACTAACATGTTTTGTATGGATATCATTTTTTTAACAACCAAGACGTTATTAGTAATATTTCTCTGTAAACTGTGCCCCAAATCTGGAATGAACTCCCCATCACTATAAGATTGCACTTCCAACCTAGATCATTATCAGCCCCTCGCTCTGATGATATTTGCGCACCTCTCTTCACGATTTCATGCTTAACGATTCTGGTATATTGTTATTATTATACAAATGACGGATTAATAGAAACATCCGATACACTCACATTTGTAGGTAGGAACTGACTGAGGCCACTTGGCTTGACGGGAGGCCAATACAAACGCAAGGATGGCGAGTACGAAGATGTCAAAGATGCCAATGATGGCCAGTATATAGGCCCAGCGGATACCGCATTGACCGATCTGGAAGACGGCAGCATCCACCCCACAGACTCGCTGCACCTTCTCGTTATCCCAGCCCACTGGGAAGATAATGCACCCGAGGAACATGCACAGGCCTGAAACACAAGGAACAATAATAATGGGTCTTCTATAGCGCCAGTATCCACCCAGGGGGTATCTCCACTTCGCCTACCGATATTATTCCCATTTCGCCTACTCTGCATTTATATAGCTCTCCCATTTCACCTAATCCAGTGATACACCCTCTCAGTATCTAAGAGTAGAAAAGTTGGAACAGGCTTTAATTGGACTGTAGGCAAACTGGGAATCTGTCTCAGAATTAGCTATAAAACCATAGCAGGTGAAAAGGGAGTAGGTGAAATGGGCATGACCCCAACTAGACAAGGTCATGGCACTTACTTCTTTATCAGAGCAAGTTTTTGGCAGCAGCCAGTGCAACGCCTGTGTGGGTTTTGTAGATCGAGAACATTGGCTCACTGAGTCCACAAAGGATTTATTTTTCAAATTTCCTGTGTCAGATCTGTTACTTCCCCAGGGATAGGCACCAGGATGAAGAGACCAAGACTTTTAGGGTCTCTTCCCAAAGACACAGAGACACAGTGTGGTGAACGAAATTGCTCAAGTTTTGAAACGGCAGTAGGTAGACATGATCGTGAACCACGGTTGTCTTGACCGAGATTCCAGCACTCCTATCACCAAGCTACCACTGCCCCGTAAGCAGACAGTGGATACATTCACAGGGTCTTGGGAAAAGACACAGTTCTGGGTAGTGAAGTCACAGGAAATAATATGACAGATTGGGATTCAGAAATTATAATTATATAGTCATAGAAAAACTGCCTTAATTTTTCGACATTGTGCATAGTAGCTTATCCAATGATTTCAACGAAACTAAATAACAAATTTGTACAAACAAGCTAGGTCGTTGTAGTTGATAGGCTAATTTTTTTACAAAATGAATCGAAATGAACAAGACAAATAAAACGATGGGGAAACTTTAAGTGTGATTTTGTGTTAATTCCTAGGAGAATAAACGCTCCTGAACAGTGTTTTACTCTGGATGTGGGTGTATAAATACAATCTATTGTTAAAATTTATTAGAATGTCTCACCCGAGAGGACTTGGCCCCAGCCACAGATGAGGTAGACCTTGGCACTGTTCATGAAGAAGAAGAGCAACATGCAGCAGATGCAGATGAGGACGATGAGGGCTGAGATTCCGATGAAGAAGGCAGCGATCTTGAAGGGCAGCGACGCGATGGTGGAGAACTGGTCAAAGCGGCCCGAACACCTCAACACAACATAACAAGTTTATTTGACTCCTGTTAAGAGAAGTATACACATACAGGCATCAGATTGTAAAGGGGTCGACTGTGGATGACGGTCTTCCTACATATAGGCACATACGAAAAAGGCACTACACAAAATGGCAGATACGAAAAAGACAAAAAAATTACACATACTATAATAGCACAACTGAAGTAAGGACGGAAATGGCTCATTTGAATATAAGGACTTGGAACAGTGGTACTGGACACAACATACATGTGACCAGGGAGCATAAGTAAGACAAAAGCCAAGTCACTAGCATGAGAGCCACTTAAAGTTATGCTTAACAAATTTCATCCTAACTACACCTTCAGTTTGTGGTTTATGACAAGGACGACGAAAAACAACATGGAGAACAGACTGCTAAGTAAGAACTCTACAAACTGACAGAAGTGGAGATGTCCTGTTTCTGCCTTATGCACCAGCACGCACAAAGAGGATTAAGTAAGTACATATACCTGAGAACCTGGCCGGACTGAAGCAGCTCACAGTACTCATAGAGGCCAAAGTAGCCAGCGCCTGGACTGTCATCTGTGTCACCAATCCACTGTGGCTGCAGAAACACGACAATGTTGAAGATCGCAAAACAGATGGTGAAGATTCCCCACATGACTCCGACGGCGCGCGAGTTACGCACATAGTTTGTGTAGTACACACGACTCGTCTCCGTAAGCTGGTGAACCTCCATTTCGACTGTTCTGTGCCAACAGGAAAGAGCATATTATTATCAATACAACATACATTGTTGACTTATGCAGAAATTGGAATTATACATTTTAAACACATAACACATTTTTTAGTCACTTTATTGTTACTACATTATTTTTGTGGATGCAAATGGGCTTCTTTGATGTCTACGCAGCTGATAAGTTAGTGCGTAGCATATATTAGGGATATTTGCACTTGCAAAAATATAGCAGATACTTATATTTAAGTTTTTGCAAATACTGTTTCCACTGTATATTACAGCACTTATGTACTGCAATATCTAATAATAATTATTATTAATGATAAGACAAAATGTTGCAGAAGTATTGTCATTTACTAATCAACATATATATATATATATATATATATATATATATATATNATATATATATATATATATATACTTGTATTGTATTATGGATTCTTGGAGGGAACAAAGCATAGAATGTTAATATATCAGTATTACAAATACTCGCACTACATTAAATTGTGACTTGTTATTTTTTTAGAATCTAAACTAGCAACTGAAACTGGTAATGCTGTTCTGACTATCTCGCCATTCACAACATGGTGCTAGAAAGACTTGTCAGACTGTTTGTGGGTGCAGGAATGTTGATGGTGATAAAGCAATCATGACTCAGTCTCAGAGACCTCTTCGATAGGTCAGACAGGGCCTAGAGGGCTCGAATGACATGCCAATGGAAATTGGCACATTGTTATGCAGACAGTGTATTGATAAATTCTATGTTTTGGTTCATTATTTCTAAGCTGTAGTGATTCACTGGCATATTACGTAAATATTCCTTGGACATAATTAACACAGTCCTGTAAATGTGCTGGTTTTCGACCCGTCACCAATGTCTGTTTAATGGCCACCGTATCTATTATGACAGCTACTACCGTTAACAAAGCCAGACACCCTGCCATTGTGTGCACATTATCTATCAAAGGCATAGTAGTGAAACAGAAAAGCTCACCTTGCAGTCTAAGCCCTACCAAATTATTTATGGTATCTGTCTCGCAAGGTTAGTGCTTATTCCAGACGTGTGGATACGTAAAACTGTACAGTTTTATGGTAGTACTCCCACAGCTGTCTACGCCAACAGGCCGTGAATGCATCTACTCACATAGCTGAGCATAATGAGCTCGCTGTTTGTGACAGCAAGAATATGACCTATATATAAACTGGTAGGACCGGTTCTGGTTGAGTGATTTCTCTCCGAGTTTGCTGGCAGGAAACCATCCATACGCAAGCATGTACGGTTACAACTCAACAACCGGGCATAAGTATTCCTCGTACATACCTAATCCTTTCACATAACGTAGGATAATCGAAAATGTCTAAGTTTAATACCTTACTCGCAGAAAACTCGAGCACTCACCTGCGATGACTATTTACCACGCAACAGTATCGCCTCCTCGTGGCTGCCACACGATGATTTCAGCCCATCATGTGGCGCCACTGTTGTAACAAAGTCACATTTCCAAAAATAATAATAGTCATTTGCAAGGCAACTTAATTGTTAGCTTGTTACAATTAGCTTTGTCCATTCTTTATCTGTTTTTATGTTCATAGAGAGTGCAGATATAATATACTCAGGCAAGTAATTCTAAATATCTACTACTCTCAGACTGAAGAATCGCTGCCTACATAACTTCATGCATTACTTTTTATTTAATGCGCATGACTATGACCTCTGATATTGTTCAGATTCATGTTAAAACTGATATAAGTTCACATTATCCTTCCCAGTTAATAATTTAAATGTCTCAAGGAACTCTCCACACAATCTCCGTTCTTCTAGTCTACATAACTTTAATCTAGTTACAATCTTTCCCCATAAAAAAATCCTTAAATCCTAAAACCAGTTTTGTTGTTCTACGCTGCATTTTCTCTAGCATTAACATATTCACTGTACACAATATTCGAGGTGTGGTCTAATATATAT